>PVKC010011815.1:0-24308 GCA_004027635.1 Crocidura indochinensis | reverse complement strand
GAATGGTATCACTCATCTATGGATTTTAAGGAGAATGAAAGACATTCCTGCAATAATAATAATTTGCAGACACAAAAGAGAAAGGAGCTGGAAGTTCCAGCTCACCCCAGAAAGCTCACCACAAAAAGTGGTGAGCTTAGTTAGAGTAATAACTGCATTTTGAACTGTCCTAAAAATGAGAACCTATGAGGGAAATGGATAGCCTGTCCAGAGTACAGGCGGGGGGTGGTTGGGGAGGAGGGAGATTTGGGACAATGGTGATGGGAACATTGCACTGGGGATGGGTGGTGTTCTATACATGACTGAAACCCAAACACAACTATGTATGTAATCAAGGTGTTAAAATAAAAAATAAATAAAAAATGAAAATAAATAATTAAAAAATGAAAAAAAAAAGAACACCCCCCATTCACTAGTTCAACATTCCCACCACCAATGCCCTCAACTCCCTCCTCCCCATCCCTGCCTGTATTTTAGACAGGCCTTCTACTTCACTTACTCATTAACATTGTTGTGGTAGTTGTTAGTGTAGTTATTTGTCTAACTGAACTCACCAATCCAGTGGCGCAATCAGTGTGCGGTACTTATATGGTAGTACATGCAGAGACTTTTCTTTCTTTGCCTTATCCCTATTCTTATATTTTCTATTTGGAACTAAATGTTTGTACTGCATCATTTTCTACAGTTTTGTGTTGTTATTGTTGTTTTCAAGAAAAAAAGCAGGAGACCCTAAAAAGTTACATATCATTTTATATCTTCAACATTAAATATTTGGGGGAGGGGCACACCCAGTGACCACTCAGGGATTACTCCTGACTATGTGCTCAGAAATTGCTCCTGGCTTGGGGGACCATATAGGATACCAGGGATCCACGGGATACCAGGGATCCACAGGATCCGAGGACAAGGTCCGTCCCGGATGAGTCATGTGCAAGGCAAATGCCCTACCACTGCACTATCGATCCTGCCCCTACATTAAATATTTTAAGCAGAAAGTTGACATAATCCAATTTATGTATTTATTTTAATTTAAATTTAGTGATTTACCATTGGTTTCTAATACTATGTAAATTTAATGAGTTCATCTTTAAAGTTCTAGAAGTGAATAATCCTATACCTACCACCAAAATTCTAGTTCAATAGCCTTTTAGGGTTGAATTTCGTCCAACTTTCTCAACCACACACCACTTTTATTTTAAGAACATCTCTATCCCCGTTTACAATGAAACTCTTTCCTTAATGATGGGTCTATATTACATTTTTATTTTATGTTATTTTATTTTGGTTTTAGGGATTTAAATCTGGCAGAGCTGAGAGGTTGGCTATTCTTGGTTATGTGCCTAAGAATGAATCCTTGAGAGATTGGCAGACAATATGAGGGGCTGGGGATTGAACCTGAATTGGCCATAAGCAAGGCAATCTTCTATCTGTACTATCTCTCTGGCCCCATAGCTCATTGAACTGTTCTTTGGGTCAAGATCTATCCATGCTGAGCAATGTGGAAGGGAACTGCTGTCAATGCCATTATTTTCTATTTGAAGAAATTGAATCTTAGAGACAAGTATTTGTTTAAGACATTAAATTGTTGGCTGAAAATAATTCTCAGAGGGGCCAAGAGATTTTATGCTCTCTTTTACCTAATGAAGCAGAATGCAAAATAAATTATTAAACATTATATACCAAATTTTAGACCTATTATATCAAATTATTCCTTCTGTTAGTCAACAAAACCATTAGTGAACATTAAAGGAACCTTTGCATTATCACAGATTAGTTATGCAATCTCTCTGAATTATTACTGAAGTAAAAGTAATCAAACAAAGCTCCAAAACTTTTAGCATGACTCAACATTTTAAAATTGTTTTTATGGATGCCTCTAAAAGCATTCAATTATTTTGTGTTTAAAGCAGTCTTTCATTTTGATTGAGTTACAGTTATATTTAGGATCAGTGAATTAGCTTTAGTCATTTATGGTTTTCTATATCTTATCCCTTCATTTTTTAACTGTACATTTGTGGGGTGTCCTCAATGTGCCATGAACTGTGAGTACTGGATATTATTTTAAATAATAAAAATGAGCATTATTTCAATCCTCCATACATCAAAATCTAATATAAAAAAGAAGCAATAAATATTAGGCAATGAGAAATTATAATTAAAAATGACCAAATGGCTTTTAATAGTTTTAATTTTTAGGTACTATGGTTTACCTACTGTTAATGGTAGGGTTCATGAATAAACATTTCAGCACCTCACTTTCCACCAGACTATCAGTTCACCTTCACCATTTTCTCACTCTGTTCCCTCCATATCTGTCCCCAGAGGGTTAATATTAAATTTAATGGGGAAGGCCACATATAGTGATAATCAGGAATTACTTCTGGCTCTGCAGTCAGGAGTAACTTCTGGAGGAGCTTTGCGAACCATATGGGGATCAAACCCTTTTGACTGAGTGTAAAGCATGCACCCTACCCACTATACTGTCTCTCTAGCCCCTCAACAATGAGATTTAACAGAAAATGGGTAGAAATACTGATTATTCAAGAATATTATTTATGGAAGCATCTCCAAGGAATAGAGATTTAGAGAATAGAAAACTGTGACTTGAGGGAAACTAGGACTGAAAAATCAATCCCTGATCTTGCATGCATAAAAATGTATGCTATAACAAAAACTTTGTTGAGTGTCAGAAATAAAACTGGCACAATAAAACTGAGTGTACTGGCATTAGAATAGAACAAGTGACACTGTGGCCTACGTTGATACTGGGGTGTGAATAGGATTCAGTCAAGTGGGATTTTTGTTTTTTTGGGGGGTTATACCTGTGAGTATTCATGGCTTACTTTTGAATCTGCTCTCAGAGAATATTTGTTGTTTTCAGGGGACAATTATGTCAAACTCTGGATTGAAACCAGATCAGCTGCCTGCAAGGAAAATATCTCACCTGCTTTACTATCTATTTGGACTTTAGGTAGAACTTTTTGTTAATGGGGATAAGTTTGGATTCCATAGTAAGTTTGTTATCTATCTGTGTAGGTCTGTGGTGACAAGCTTTATGTATCAAATTTTGGGATAAATAGTACCAAGATATTTGGTTCAATATGAGTTATTTTTGTTATGATTTTTAATAAAAATTAATGTTAAAATTGATACACTGAGGAAGACTGATATGGAGTTAGTTGAAAATCTAAATAGAGCCATGAAGATGATAATACCCTAAATAGGAAAGACTATTATTTCTCTAACTCCCTTTGTACTAATCTCACGATTTTTTTATCCTGCCTTCAGGTGGGAACTGAAATATTGATATTTCCTGGATCCCCAACTACCCAGCCTTTAGACTATATCAGTAGCAATCCTGTTTCCCTAACTTACTCAATCACCTGTAGGTCTTGGAACTTGTCAACCTTTATTATCATGTGAGTAAATTCCTTCTAATAAATCTCTATTATATATACACAGGCCATGTTGATTCTGTTTCCTTAGAGAATAGTGACTAATAAAGTAGTAGAAGATTCTTAAGCAGATTGATATAAAACCATTTTATTTTAAGAATGTCTCTAAATTATGACTAAAGTATGGATGAGAATACTAGTTTGGAGAAGGTTAAAGACATATACATGTATTTTTATACATAAACTTACATACATATGTATACATATATTGTAGACATATACAGATACTTGGACATACATATGTGGACATATATGTGCAAGTATAGTATTTCTAAATATTCTTGACCTTCATATGAAAAGATAAGCCTCTAGTTTATTTGCAACATCACTTGCTCTGACCAATGAAATATGGGCAAATAATAATGATTTATTTCTACATAAATTCTAGAATACCTTTTGTAGTTTTGTCCTTATTTTAATAATCTTGGTCATATGAAAAGAATATTTCCATTTGGTCTGAATACTTGAATCAAAAACCTGTGGAAGCTTCTGTGTGCTTTGGCACATGGGAGACATTTTGAACTGCCTCTGGTCTGCTGTATGCTAGACCATGAAGAACCACCCTCAGAAATTTTCCTGAGGGTACGATAACAGAGGTGAGCTGTCCCTACCCATGCAGGGTGAAGACAGAAGAGCTGAGCCACTCTGTTCACAGCCCTGCAAATCTCCTATCCAATGAACCCCAGGACAACACTTAGAAAACACCACACAACAAGCATGACAATGGGGAAACTGCAGGCCAACACCACACATATAAAATGAAGATGGCAACTCTGTTGACCCCAAATTGTCAATCATTATTTACCTCTCAGATAAGGAGTTTAGAGAAGGAATATGAGGATGTTCATAGAACACAAAGAGCTAAATGGATAACAAATATAAATCAAGAAGATATAAAAATAGAAATCAGAAAACTCCAAACTGAAATAACAGAACTGAAAAATGTGGTAGGTAAAATGAAAACCTCACTGGAAAGTCTCTTCAACAGAGTAATAGCAGATGAGGACTGAATTAGTGAGCTGGAAGATGAGAGCCTTAAACAATCATACAATGATCATACAATGAAAAAATACTCAAAGAATGTGAACAGATGTAAATAGAAGTCTTTGATAAGCTCAACAGAAATACCAGAAGAATCAATGGAGTCAGAGAGTCCCAGGGGGGGAAAAAAACAGGAAGAATCAACAATCAAGGATATCATTGTAGAGAAACTCCCAGAGCAAAAGACTGTATGCAACCAAATACTCCATGCCCAAAGAGTACCAGTTAAAGAGACCTGATGAAAAGCACCCTAAGACATCCTGGTCACAATGATGAATACCACAGATAGGATTAGAGAGTACTGAAAACAATAAGAACAAAAAGGGAAATTACATTCAAAGTAGCATCATTAAATTTCACAGCAGATGTGTCACAAGAAACTCGAACAGCCAGAAGGCAGTGGTTGGAATATAGTACAAAACACAATGAAATGAATGCTTCACCTAGAATATTGCACCCAGTCAGATTCACTATCAGATTTGAAGGAAGTAGATATAGCATCATGGATAAACAGCAACTCAGAAACTTTGCAGACTCAAAACAGTCTTAAAAGAAAAACTAAAAAGTCTATTCTAAGACAAGAGAGATCAACAGACGTACCAAACATCTACAAAAAGATGACACTAAATCCCATGGCAATTATCTCTCTCAATGTCAGTAGACTAAATGTACCTGTTAAGAGACACAGAGTGGTAAAATAGGTCAAAAGGTTGAATTCAACATTTTTCTGCCTTCAAGAAACATATCTGAATAGTCATAAAAACATAGACTTAAAAATCAAAAGCTAGAGAAAAACATGCAAGCAAACCACACCCTTAAAAAAGCTGGAGTGGCCATATTAGTATTAGATGAAACAAACTTTAGACTCAGAAAAGTTATAAGGGACAAAGATGGGCATTTTGTATTAACCAAAGTATATGTACAACAGGAAAAAAACACACTCTTCACCATATATGCACCCAATGAGGGATCAAAAAATATATTTAATACAATTGTTGAAAAATCTGAAAGAAGATATCAATAGCAACAGAATAATAGTGGAAGACCTCAACACTGCCCTGTTACTCCTTAATAGGTAAACAAGGGTGAAACCCAATAAGAATATACTAGCTCTCTAAAGAGAAATGGAAGAAAGTGGACTAGTATATAGATAGATAGGTATAGATAGATAAATAGATAAATAGAGATAAATTATAGATTGATTTATTGATAGAGATATATTGATATATGGGGATTGATATATAGTGCACTCTATCCCTGGATAGAGTGTATCCCTGGATACACATTCTTCTCCAATGCACATGGGTCATTCTTCAAAATAGACTACACACTTTCCCATAAAACATATCTCCATAAAGTAAAGAGGATAGAAATTCTACAGACCACCTTCTCAATTCACAAGGCACTAAAATTATAAGTGAATTACAAAGAGACAGAGATGAAAAATTTTAACACTTGGAACTTAAACATCTCAACACTGAACAACAAATGAATTGGAGATGAAATTAAAGAGGAAATCAAAATATTCATGGAAACAAATAACAATAAAGACACAAATTACCAGAATTTATGGGACACGGCTAACGCAGAATGAAGAGGAAAATTTATTGCTTTTCAAGCACACATCAGAAAGGAAGAAGTGACATAAATATAAAACTGAATAACACACCTTATAAAATTAAAAATGACCAACAAAAGGAATCAAAATATGTAGACAAGAGAAATATCAAAGCTTAGGTCAGAAATTAATAAAGTGGAAATTAATAAAAATAATCTGAAGGATAAACGAAAGTAAAAATTTGTTCTTTGAAAAAATAAACAAGATTGGCAAACCACTAACAAAACTCAAAAAGAAATGGGGAAAGAGAAATTTTATAATATAAACTTTATAAATGAAAAGGGGAGATCACAACAGATAGTACAAAAATTCAAAGTGTAATCAGACACTGAAACATGAGAACTTGGAAGAAATAAATAAATTCTTTAATTTTTAAAATCTTCCATGGCTAAACCAGAAAAATCTTCCCTAAAGCAACTGTCCAGGCCCAAATGGATTCACTAACAAATTCTTTCAAACTTTTCTAAAGAAACTACTAGCAATATTTTTCAAGCTCTTACATGAAACTGAATAATCAGGAACTCTCCCAAATAGTTTTTATGAAGTTAACATCACCTTGATACCGAAACCAGACATTTTGCTAAAAAAGAAAACTACAGAGTAGTATCCCTGATGAACACAGAAGTAAAGATCCTCAACAAAATTCTATCATAGGATCCAATGCCTCATCAGGAAGATCATACACCATGACACCATTGCAACAACAAGAAAAATAAAAATCACATGATCATATCAATAGATGCAAAAAAAGCATTATATAAATTCCAAAACCCATTCTTGATTAAAAAAAACTCTCATCAAGATGGAAATGGAAGGAATTTTCCCCAACATAGTCAAGGCCATCTACCACAAGCCAATGGCAAATATTATTCTCAATGGAGATAAACTAAAAGCCTTTCCTCCAATATCTGGTACAAGACAAAGCTGCTTTCTCTCATCACTCCATTTCAACATAGTGCTGGAAATTCTTGCCATAGCTATTAGGCAAGATAAAAATGTCAAAGGCATACAGATAGGAAAAGAAGAAGTAAAGCTCTCACTGTTTGCTGATGACATGATACTATATTTATAAAACCGTAAAGACTTTACCAAAAAAGATCTAGAAGCAATAGATTCATATAGCAAAGTGGCAGGCTACAAAATTAGCATGCAAAAATCAATGGCTTTTTGTATACCAATAATGATAGAGAAGAAATAGATATTTAAAAAAATTCCATTTACTATAGTGTCACACAAATTTAAATATTTTGGAGTCAACTTAACTGAAGAGGTGAAGGTTTATATAAAGAATACTACAAAACCTTGCTTCGAGAAATAAAAGAAGACACACAAAAATGGAGGCATATACCTTGCTCAATGATTGGTAGGATTAAAATAATTAAAATGGCAATACTCTCCAAAGCATTGCACAGATTTAATGCAATCTTTCTAAAGATACCCATGGCATTTTTTTCAAAAAAAATGTATCAAACACTCCTGAAATTCATTTGGAATAATAAACACGTATGAATAGCTAGAGCAACCATTGAGAAAAGGAATATGGGAAGCATCACTTTCCCCAACTTTAAATTGTAATTCAAAACTATAATCAGTAAAACAGTATGGTACTGGAATGAAGACAGAACCTCAGATCAGTGGAATAGATTTGAGTATTCAGAGAATGTGTCCCATTCTCTAAAAAAAAATTAATTTTTGATAAATGGAGCAAGGAAAGCCTCTTTAACAAGTGGTGTCAACCACTTGTAAAAAAGTGAACTCAGATCTTCATCTAACACCTTGCAAAAATGTCCCAAAGGATTAATGACCTTGATATGAGACCTGAAGCCATAAGGTGTATAGAACAACACATAGGTAAAACACTCCATGATATTGAGACTAAAGTCATCTTCAAGGAGGAAATCACTCTCCAAACAAGTGGAAGCACAGATAAACAGATGGGATTATATTTCCTCTAAGTAAATAGTGCCTAGGATACAAGAGTCACCCACAAAATGGAAGAAACTATTCACCCAATACCCACCATCTAAAGGGACTAATATCGAAGTTGTATAATGTACAGATAGAATTTAACAAAAAAATATCTAACCCCATCAAAATAATAGGGAAAAGAAATAAATAGACACTTTCTCAAATAAGAAATACAAACGACCAAAAAGCAAATAAAAAAATTCTCCTCATCACTAATCATAAAGGAGTGCAAATCAAAACAACTATGAGGTAGCATCCTATGCCACAGAGACTGGCACACATCACAAAGAATAAGAACAATTGGGTCTGGCAGGGATAGGGAGAGAAAGGATCTCTCATTTGCTACTGGTGGGAATTCTGTCTAGTACAGCCTTTGTGAAAAATAATATGAAGTTTCCTCAAATAACTGGAAATTAAACTCCCATATGATCCGGTTATGCCACTCCTAGGGATATATCCTAGGAACACAAAAATACAATTCAAAAATCTCTTCCTCATATCTATAATTATTGCAGTGCTATTTACAATAGCCAGACTCTGGAAATAACCAAGATGCCCTTCAACAGAAAAAATGGCTAAAGAAATTGTGGTCCGTATACACAATGAAATATTATGCAGCCATCAAGAGAGATGAAGTCATGAAATTTTCCTATACATGGATGTACATTATGCTGAGTAAAATAAGTCAGAGGAAGAGAGTTAGACACAGCATGGTTTCACTCATCTATGGATTTAACAAAAACGCAGTATTGTCACAATGCCCAGAGATAACAGATGAGAGCTGGTAGGACCGACTTACAATATGAAGAGCACCACTAAGAGTGATGACTGCAATTAAAGAAATAACTACACTGACACCTATGTTGACAATGTCAATGAGTAAGAGAAGTAGAATGCCTATCTTGAATACAGCCTGTGAGTTTGGGGAGGAGAGAGATTGGGGACATTAGTGATTGAAATGTTGCACTGGTGAAGGGGGTGTTCTTTTTATGACTGAAACCCAACTACAATCATTTTTGTAATCAAGGTGCTTAAATAAAGATAACACTGAAAAAGACACAAAGCTAAATTCCATGATATAAATTTCCATTTCATTATGAAAAATTGTAGGGAAATATAAAAATATATAGATGTGACCCCTGGTGGTAATTCTTTTTTTTTTTTTTTTGGTTTGGTTTTTGGATCACACCTGGCAGTGCTCAGGGGTTATTGCTGGCTCCACGCTCAGAAATCGCTCCTGGCAGACACGGGGACCATATGGGATGCCAGGATTTGAACCAATGACCTTCTGCATGAAAGGCAATCGCCTTACCTCCATGCTATCTCTCTGACCCCACCCCTGGTGATTCTTATGGGACTACATATGGTACTAAAAATCAAATTGGAATTGGCCGTGAGCAAGGCCAAAAAATAAATTTTTTTCTCAACAGCCCAATGCTATATCCTTGCCAAACATTTTGGATGTTAATTTTGAAGTAAAAATTAGTTAGCAAGTACTCAAAGTCCTTTAGAGATGTCCCAAAAGCAGAGCATTTCTTTCTGTTTAAAACTGCAATGGCATTTAGAAGACAATGAGAAACAAAGTTGTTTTCAAGTATCTTTTGGTATTGACTTTTCCAGGTAAAGAGAAATTTAATCCAGGCTATTTTTACCTGTATAAATCCTTATCCTTATATTTGGAATTAAAATGCTCAAATATATTATACAGTAATACAGCAGAAGGGAGATTCATATTTGGGCAAAATAAATGTTCGTTACTAAGCATGAGAAATATCACTTTCACTATAAAAAATCTTGGTTAGCCCTCCGCACTGAGGAAATCTTCTCAGTTGGTCTTCTGACAAGATTTTTTATTATATAGCTGGAACGGGCATCATAGGGCTGGATGGATTGGCCCATGATATGAAGCTTACTACAAAAAATGATGAGTGCAGTTAGAGAAGTAACTACACTAACACCTATCATGACAATGGTAGTAAAGGATAGAAATAAAATGCCTGCCTGGAATACAGGACGAGGTAGGGGAGAAAAAGGGGCATTGGTTTTGGGAAGATTGCACTGGTGAAGGGAAGTGTTCTTTTCCATAACTGAAATGCAAAATTAATCATGGTTCTTAAATAAAGATATTATAAAGAAAAAGAAACTGTGGAATAGAGTTATAGCCAGATTGCAATGTGAATCCAAAACAAACCCAAATCAATGTAAGCTACTGAGAATTGGAAATTGCCTGTACATAGAGTAGAATGACGATAAAGAGAAGTTAGAAATATATATGTTCAGGTAAGAAAAACTGGTGACTTAAATAACACTAGTGAAGGCAAATAGTAATTAAAAATGGAGAGAGTAAAGTATTTTATATACAGGTGTGAACGTTTTTGTGGATCTTATTAACACCTATAATCATTTGGATGGGCACACAGAGTTGAGGACATTAGAACTCAACTAAAGTTAAAACTAAGGTTTCTCAGAGAAGATAAAATTGTGCCTTGAAATTAGAAGATATTCTGTCTGAGTTTCCAATCTGTTGGTCTACACTATATATTTCTAGATTTCCAGCCTATTTTGAGACAGTTCCTTAAAAAAAACCTCAATTTTTTGATAGATAAGAAAAATTTATAGTAGATACATGACAGACAGATAACAAGGGAAAAGAATTTTCTTGTAACCCAAGGAACAGCTCAGCGGCAAAGATCTCAGAATTGCATGTTTCTGATTGTGTATTTGATCCCAACTGCTTCCTATCTAACCTGAACACCAAACTGTTGAGTCAATATTTTGGAACCATAATACTACAAAATAATGTGCAATCTCTGAAGCATCAGATTCAAATATGCAAACATCCCAACTAAGGTGCGTGATTCTGGGGGATTCTGAAGCTGCATATATGAAAACTGAAAAGATAAGTGAACACCACAACTAAAGACCTACAAGATTCTCAGCCAGGAATGGGATTTCTATCAAGCCTATATATGAATCCCTGAATGTGTGCACAAATGTTACAACTAAATGAATGTGTGACCCTGAGCAAACCTTGAGGCTTCTTGTGCCAAAACAAGATAGGCAACCTTTTAGTGAGCACCACAACCAAACATGTGTGAGACCCCCACCATTGCATCTACAGCAGCTACAAAAGGAAAGGGTAGAGAAGAAAAAGATTTGCTTTTGGAATGGATCCAAGGCACTGTATCATTAGGATCCTACTCTATGCATCTTACTTAGGGGTTCATAATGCTTAATGTGTCTTGAATGATGGTGGCCTGGGTAGGAAAAATTGCGTATCTAAATCATGACAAATATGAACTCTTATAGATTGATTTAGAAAATATCTGGGGGCCTCAAAGAGCTAAATGTATGCTGTGCATGTAGGCACCTGATTTGATCCCTGAATCTGCAACATTGCCAGGAGCTACCTAGCAATGAATTGTAAGCAGCCATTAAGGAAATCTAGGAAACAAAGCACTTCCTGAAAGAGAATATTATTTATCTCATGTTTTAGTCATGCACATTCAGAACTATTCACTAGCTTTTACTCACTTTTAGGTGAGCCTTTAAAATGGGGAATGTGGAAGAAAGCTCTTAAAACATGCTGAGTAGACTTCTGAAAGTAGTTATCTTCTCTCCTGTATAGTCCCTCTCACATCATCAGCCAGTTTTACCATTCACAAGAAAGGCAAAACCTAAATGAATGCTTTATAATCCTTGACCATTAAAAGAATAAAGCACCAAGAGTCTCGAGACAGTCTTATCTTTCAAAAGAATGAAGGAATAAAGTGGTAATGTCCTTGTAACCAGTGTTCAGTATGACAAGATACTGGCCACATGATAAGATAAGATAAGACAGTGAGTGGTGGTCTCAACCAAATTTCAGCAGCTCCAAAGCTGTATATACCAAGCATTTTTTTCCAGAAATCCTACTTTTGCCACAATGAAGGCAGAGGGCCACATCACTTTCAAACAAAGAATTTGCCTCATTGAATTGCAATCACAAAGGAAACAACACAATCATTTTTTGATGATCTAATTATAATTCTGAATAGGATAATTAAATTTAAGATAAAATAAAACTACTCCAGATCTTTTGCTATTTTTCCCTTTCTGTCTGTTGCTTAAATATGCTTTTAAAAAGCAAGTTCCCTGGGAAGGAAAGACAGTATAGAAAGTAAGATGGTTGGCTTGCATGCTACTGATTTGGGTTTAATCCCTATTACTATATATGATAACTTGAGCATTGCCAGGAATGATCTGTGAATACAGAGTCTTGAAATTGTTACTTGAGAACTGCTGGGTTAGATTCAAACCCAAACCCAATAACATAAATAAATAAAATACAAAGCGACATCTCTATAAAACCCCTCTGTATTTAAAGAAAAATTGGGCATAAATTACATGTTCTAATCCTGACTATTCATAATCTATCAGAAAAAGATGACTTTGTACATAAGCAAATGAATTCATTATTTATTTCTTTAAAAATAAAGAAAAATTCAGAGATATTGTGCTTATTTTCTTCCTTTTTTAAAATTTTTTTTGACCATATTGGCTGACATATCTTTCACAGTAGTATTTTATGTACATATTATGATTGAATCAGGGGCATTCCCATCACCAAATTTGTCCTTCCTCCACCCCCATTGCCTTGCTGTAACCCTCACCCTCACCCCCTGGGCTGCTAGAGTAAGTGGTCTCCACTGTATCTAGCTTACAACTAGTGATCATATATCTGTTTGGCCCAACATATGTTATAGTGGTAACTAGATATAGGTCAGTTGACTGGCCTACATTTCTTTATTTAAAGCCAATTTTGACTTTCTATAATTTTTTCCTTTCTAAATAGACCTCTGGTATGTGTCCCACAGATGAGTATTTCTCAACTAGGAAATGTATGACCATTTGTGGCTTCAGAAAGGAAACAAAGTTAAAGTGGGCCACAGAGATGAGATAAAGGTTGAGAAATACCACCAAGAGCAGTGGCCAACATAGCCAACCCATCTCAGAATACTGACACAACTGAACAATAAGAAGACCAAACAAAAGCCCTCCCAATTTATTTTCTTTCCCTGAAGCTTTGACAATTATTAAATAACACACATACTAGCCAGAAATACGACTCTCCGCTATAGCTATGAATATTTAAAAGTAGAAACTAAGCATCACTAAGAAAAGCCAAATGTAGGATTTTATGGTGTAAGGTTCCACTTTTATCACTTCTACTGGATACAGATCCTTCCAGCAGTCTCTTAGATTTCTGTAAAATATAACACAAGCACAACCCAATCAAAGACAGACAATCCTACAAGATTAGTTCTGCGCCGCAAATTTGTTCAGTATTCTCAACACCCTAAAAAAAGAAGTGGACTCTTCCAAATTTCACAACTCTATTTCTCCAGTGTGTTGTTACAGCCACATTCCATATGCACCAGACCATCAACATTTACTGAGCTAAGATCTCTCCTCCAGAAGCAGCATCCTGTATAACTGAGGGTTTACTCAAGTCTATACCATTGATCAGAAAATCTGTCTTTATTCAAATACCATGCAGTTTTAATAATTACTGCTTTATAATGCAATTTAAAGTTGGGTAAAGTGATGTCTCCTTACAGAAACATTGCAAGAGAGGAAAACAATAAATTCAAAAATCCTAAACAAAATAATAGCAAATAAATTTTAGGAGTATGTAGAAAAGGTAAAAGTTGAATATATGCCAAGATATATATAAAAGTTGAATATATTCTTGCCTTAGCAATCAGAATCAGTTTACATAATTCAATACACTTATGAAATAAAGGATAATATCAATATGTTCAACTTGTCTCATTGCATGTAAAAATGTAAGAGATTAAATGTCAACCCTTCTTGTTCTTCACTATTATAGCATCAGTGTCACCTAACTCAAAGGCTATCAATTTAGGTAAATATATTTATAGAAACTGTTGATGAGGAAATAGTTTAGGAAGTCTTCCTTTGTAAAGTTATGTATAGCAATATAAGTGATGTTTTCAGGTTGACCCATGGACAACTGGTCAACCCTGAAATGTTGAACTCCTTTCACTGCCAAGTAAACTCATAATGCTCAAGAAAACTATCAGTGTCCTGAATTTGTGTTACTTGAGATAGGAATGAAGCAAAAGATTTGCTGTGATCCCTTTATAGCAGATCAGTTTATTTAACTAAGTAGACAAATCCTTAGTGGAAAACAAGACTCCAAATAGTAGGGCACCCCCCGAAATAAAAACACTGACCAAAAAGCAGAACAAGAATGCATTTAGGAAAGTAAAGATTCCAAGGCATATGTCTGGGGTCTTGAGTTGAATATCAAACATATTTAAGGTAAGGACTGGAGAGCTAGCACAGAAGCCACCCAGGTTTAATCTCTAGCATTCCATTTGGTCCCCCAAGCACTGCCAAGAGAGATTACTGAGTGTAGAGATAGTAGTAAATGCTGAGCCTAGCAACACCCAGAGTTAAGTCAGCATAGGGAGACAAATACTTTATGATATCTGCTTCTACAATGCTTCTGTATAGATTTGTTTTTGTTTTATTTATAAAAACTAAAAAAAAGTATTTTGGTGAGAAGGAAAGATAAGTAGGAGAAACAATTCTCATTTTTTTTGGTGTTTTTTTTTTGGGGGGGGGGTCACACCCGGCAGTGCTCAGGGGTCACTCCTGACTCCATGCTCAGAAATTGCTCCTGGCAGGCACGGGGGACCACATGGGGCACCGGGATTCAAACCGATGACCTTTTGCGTGAAAGGCAAACGCCCTACCTCTATGCTATCTCCCGGGCCCCCAATTCTCATTTATTTACAGTCGTAAACATAAGAAGCTGGATCCAGTCACTTAATAAGATTGATGATTATAGAACATTGTACCAATCCACTGATCTGTAGCTAAATCTCTACTACTTATTTGCTATTTGTTGCAAGTGTGTACCTTTAGAAAGCATCTTTCTTAGTCCCCCAGTCTTATATCATATAACCAGCTTTACGAACTTAGTTTTTAAACTTCTTATATAAGTGAGATCATTTGTCTTTCTTTTTTGTTTGTTTTATTTGGGGAGCACAGCCATTGATGCTCAGGGGGTTACTCCTGACTATGCACTCAGAAATTGCTCCTGGCTTGGAGGACCATATGGGATGCTTGGGATCCAACCGAGGTCCATCTTGGGTCAGCAGTGTGTAAGGCAAATGCCCTACTAATGCTCTATTGCTCTGGCCCCTATTTGTCTTTCTTTGATGACTTAACTTCTTTAACGTATCTAATGTCCTCAAATCTATACAAATTGTTACAGATAGCAGGATTATTTTTCTTCCTATTCCTGAATAATACTACATTTTAACACACACACAAATATATGTAACAATATTCATACCTATTCATCTTTTGTCAAGCTACATACCCTCTATTCCCTTGTATTGGCTTTTCTGAATAATAATGTGATAAACATAGGCATGTATTTTTTCTTTTTTAAATGTTTTTTTGGGGGGGCACACCAGGCTGTGCTCAAGGGTTACTCCTGGCTATCTGCTCAGAAATAGCTCCTGTCAGGCACGGGAGACCATATGGGACACCGGGATTCGAACCAACCACCTTAGGTCCCGGATCAGCTGCTTGCAAGACAAACACCGCTGAGCTATTTCTCTGGGCCCGACATGTATTTTTTCTATGTGGTATTTTGTTTTCATTACTTCAGAGTATGTACAATGAAGTTGAATCTTTTATTATCTTTGTTTACTAATGCAAAAATTATAAACAGCAGTTTGTGGAGGTAGGTAAAAGAAATGACAGATGAGTAAACAGTTTGTAACATGTCTTTAGCTTTGTTTTTTAAATAGGTGCTCTTTGGGAAAAATATTTCAACTTTATTATCTTATTTTATTTCATTGTCTTACACAAGGATACATGTTTATATCAATCCAGAAGAAAATGCTTCTTAAATGAAGAAAGGAAAATGTTGTTTTATTTAATTCAATGACCTCTAATTTCATCACTGCCAGTTTTTCTATTTCTATCTATATCAACCAACAAAAGAGCCAAAATTCTAAGCCAAGTGATCAACTTAAACATGATATTGCCATGTTCTTTCTTTTTATTTCTTTGAGTTTTAATTGTGGGCCACACTCAGCAGTGTTTGGGCTTTATTCCTAGCTTTGTACTCACAAATTACTCCTGACTTAGGGAGAATATATGTGGTTCCTGGGATCAAATATGTATTGGTTATGTTCAAGGCAAGGACCTTATCAAATGTACTATGTCTCGGGTACCTCCTAATACTCTTGAAGCAGAAAACTATAAATAGTCTCCAAATACTCTTTTAGTCCTTTATGCTTCTGAATATCCTTTGTAGTTATATGAAGAAAATCAAAGTAGATTTCACAAAGGTAGGGGGAAAGTCTTATGTAACATACCCTCCATATTTCATACTAGTATTAGTTTCTTAGAAACCAAACATTTAAGTATTTTAATCAAAAAATATTCTATTCTAGATTTTTTAAATGAATTGAGGTGAGTGAGTCTAAGCAAAAACATGGAATTTCTTCTACTGAAGTACCATATTTTCCAGCTTATAAGACGACTGAGCGTATAAGACAACCCCCTACTTTTCCTGTTAAAATATAAGGTTTGGGTTATATTTGCCGATTAAGACTACCTCTCTTTTAATGCACACCAAATGGAAATTAAAATAATGTAAGAGAAAAACACTAGAACCCTCAAAGGTTAACAGTGTATGTTTAATATAGTTAAACTTTGGAGTGCCAACATCATTTTACATTTGTCATTTGTAGTGAGTGACTGTGATTTTTTTCATTGTAATCTACATTGAGAGCAGGGAGATGGGATTCCTCCAAGAGCAGCAGGCAGGGTGTAATGATTAATAGGACAGCTAGAGGGAGACAGAGCTCCTCCTCTATGTCCTATCAATGTTGAACAGAGGACTGAGCACCAGAAAGCAACATATCAGCAGTGACACCCAGCGGCTGAATGGAATGTGGCGCTCAGTAACTCAGCTCCTCTTTGTGCTCTGAAAGATGAATCAGGACAGAGGACTGAATGGCTGTCTGGCAGCTGGATGGGATGCAGTGATAAGAGGGGGAGCAGATCATTCGTCCCTGAAGCTGGAATAAGTTTCAGCATGCTGTATATTGGCATATAAGACAACCCCCCAACTTTAAGAAATTTTTCATGGGTTAAAAAGTCGTCTTATATGCAGGAAAATATGATAGTCCCACCACAACATATATAAAACACACCACACTACAAAAGTGTTGATGGGAAAGCAATACCAAACCCCACCACACTTTCTGATTTGAAAATGCTAGTTCTGAAGACTGAATCAATATCAGCCACCTACATAAGTTCTCTGACCAGGACTATAAAGAGGAAACGATAAGGTTGTTCAAAAACCTCAAAGAAACCATGAAATGACCGCCCATAAGATAAGTGGATATGAGAGAAGAAATGAGAAAACTTCAAACAGAAATATTAAGGCTGAAAAACATGATAGAAAAAATGTAAACCTCAATGGAGAGCTTCACTAGCTGAGTAACAGCTTCTGAGAACAGATTTAGTGAACTGGAAGATGAGCTATATAACACCTCCATTCAGCAGAAGAAATTGGACAAGAGTCTTAAACTAACAAAAGATAGAAAATATCTTCAAAATAAGTGAACAGATAATAGGAGACCTTTGGGATAAATTTAGGAGCAACACAAAAACCAATGGTGTCCCAGAGGGCCAGGAATAAAATCTCAATGAAGAAGAAACAGTCAAAGACATCATTGCTGAGAAATCACTAGAGCTAAAGAGTGCTTTCAGCCACATCCTAGAAACTCATGAGTCCTAACTAGCAGAGCTCAAAATAAAAGTACTCTTGGGGGGAGATCGGAGATAGCATGGATTTCATGCAAAAGGTCATCAGTTCAAATCCCGGTGCCCCATATGGTCCCCCGTGCCTGCCAGGAGCAATTTCTGAGCATGGAGCCAGGAGTAACCCCTGAGCACTGCCGGGTGTTACCCAAAAACTACAAAAAAAAAAAAAGTACTCTTAGGTACATCTGAGACAAAATAAAGAAATCCATAGATAGAGATAAAATACTGAAAGCAGCCAGATCACAAAGGGAAATTGCATCCAAAGACTCAAACTTAAGAGTTAGAGCCAATGGGGGCCGGGCGGTGGCGCTGGAGATAAGGTGCCTGCGCTAACCTAGGACAGACTGCGGTTGAATTCCCCGGTTCCCCATATGGTCCCCGGTGCCTGCCAGGAGCGACTTCTGAGCGAATAGCCAGGAGTAACCCCTGAGCGTCACCGGGTGTGGCCCCCCCAAAAAAACAAACAAACAAACAATAAAAAAAAAGAGTTACAGCCAAAAAAAAAAAAAAAACCTCACTTAAACTCTTGGGGTTAACTTAAACTAATATGCATGTGCATGGAAATGTAAAGAAAAATACTATGCTTCAATGTTTAAGGAGTTACATAAGTTTTATGGCCCTATATTGCTTTGTGTACAGCTAAGAAATGTTATAATGTACTACAATCTGGGGACTTGAGGGACAAAGTAATTGTACACGGGTTCTGTTTTATTTTTCTTAATGTTCTTTGGCTGAATGTTCAAAATTAAGGTATCAGCAAGGGAATTTCTTCTGAGAATTCTGTTTATGTGTGATTGTCCTTCCACTGTAACTTTACCTTGTCCTCTTTCTTTGCATCTTTGTTCTCGTAATTAAAAATAAAAAAAATTAAAAAAAAAAGAGTTACAGCAGATTTATCACAAGACACCCTCCTTGCCTGAATGCAGTGGTGAGATATAGTGAAAAAAAAGTAACAGAATGAATGTTTCACCAAGAGTACTTCACCTAGTAAGACTGTCTCAGGTTTGATGAAAGGTTACACAGATTTACAGATAAATAACAGCTCAGGAACTTTAAATACCCAAACTACCCTTAAGAGAACTGAAGGATCTACTGAAGGCAAGACAAAGGAGACTCCACAAACACAGCAAACTTCTACAACAAGATGACACAAAAATATTCTATACCAGACTGAAAAAATATGCTGATTAATTGAAGTTCAGAATAAAAATTATTATATTTTTCATAGAGTTGAATTTGATAAAATATTATCAAACATAATTTATATATAAATTTATACATAAACTATAATATATAAATGTATAAATTTATTTATAAATAAAAATATAAAAACATATAAATATTAAATTAACTTTTAAAAATTAGTTAATAGATTAACAATAAACTTTGACTGACTTTTTAAGAGATATTATGGAAACGAATAACAAATATAATAACAGTTTTAAAATAAGAAAAAGAAAAATCATTCAACTGGAAATTCTGGAAATTCTACAGTAAGGAGAAAAATACCTTTACAAATAAAGGTAAAGGATAGGGAGATAATACAGGAATTAAAATAAATGCCTGGCATGAGGCCAACCCCAATTCAATACTCAGTAATACCAGATGTTGTCCTAGAGGAAACAAGAATTATTGGGGTGGTCCAGGGATAGCAGCATCCAGATAACAATGATTCCAAAGTTGTGAAATAATAAATTTGGTAACAAAATAGTATCAGATGGGAGAGTGGAATAAATGGCATTAAACTACTTAAAGTTCCTTAGCCTGGTATTAGGGGTGGTAAAATGTTTTGTGATAGATTGTAGGATAGTAGTAAGCTAAGGATGCATATCTTGATCTCTAAAGTAGGCATTAATAAAAAATCATGTATACTTAAAGGATAATCATATACATAGGGCTAATTCAACAAACTCCAGTTCATGCAGGAGGCCCATATTCTATATCCGTCTCCCATTGAGCATGGGAGGATGATTCCTTAACACTGAACTAGGAATAAATAAACCAGTGTCACTTGTAGGTATGGCTCCCAAACCATTTATCGTGAAGCAATAAAACATCCCAAAGGGACTAAAAAAAGAGGAATAAAGGGGAATAAGAGATTAGACCAAGAACAACCCCCCTGATAATGTATATAAACATTTCTATGTCCTACTTTAGGACTACTTGATGAGTCTTGATTTCAGGAAGAGAATTCAGTGCTCAAGTTGGCACCAGAGTTCTAGTTTCAAAAGAGGCAAAATAGTTTTATTGAAAGACATTTAGATAAATAGAATAGAAGAGAAAGAGAAATGCAAGAGAGAGCAGTGACGGTGATTTCTTCCGAGTAGAAAAGGCTAGGTTGGTTTTGGTGAGTAATTATAGACAATGCCTCCATCTACATAAAAATTAATCTGCATTTTCTCACTCAGAAAAACTTGGACTGTCTTATTATATATTTTATATCAGTTCCTTTAGATTCTCCTGCAGCTTATCCTTTTCTGAGGGCTCCAGTCTTCTTTTTGTGGTGCTAGATGCCTCAGTTTTTCCCTCTCCAAAGAACTAAGGATTAGCATCTCACAAGAATGTGGTTTTCAGCCTTTGGGCTACTTTTTTTTTTTTTTTTTTTTTTGGTTTTTGGGTCACACCCGGCAGTGCTCAGGGGTTACTCCTGGCTCCATGCTCAGAAAATTGCTCCTGGCAGGCACGGGGGACCATATGGGGCACCGGGATTCGAACCGATGACCTTTGGCATGAAAGGCAAATGCCTTACCTCCATGCTATCTCCCGGGCCCCTGGGCTACTTTTATTTCCAAAAAAGCATCATTACTAGGGCCTTTCTATTTATGTAGCTTCAACTATCATATCTTGTATATTTATTTTCAGCTTTTCTCTTTTGTTCAATATTATGTTCTTGATATTTATCCATCCATCACAGCATGCTGAAATGCATTCCTTTTTCCTGATATAGTAATCTATCATGATTATGCCATAGTGTTTTTTTTCTTCTATTGCAGACAAATATTTGTATATGTCAGTGTATCACACACAGGGATATATATGCAGAACTGTAACAAAAAAGTAGTAGTCACTGCACAAAATAAAATTTATAAGCACCAGTGAATTGTTTTTTGAAGTGATCTATCTACATTGCCAGCATTGCATGAAAGCACTAATGCTTCTTCTTTCCAACACGTAATGTTTTTGCTAATCAAAATGAAAATAAGATATAGTTAAATTTTGTGAACTCTTTTGTTTAATAATGAGATTGAACATATTTTCATTTGTATACTTCAGTACTATCAACTTCCAAAATAAAATGCCTCTTCAAGTTTTAGCTAATATGTCAATGTTTCAGTGCCATTTTGTATTGCTTCATAAAGTTCTCTCTAGTTATTTTTTTAATATGGAATGCTTCGCGAATTTGTATGTCATCCTTCCACAGGGACCATGCTAATCTTTTCTGTATCGTTTCAATTTTAGTATATGTGCTGCCAAATTTTAAATTTATTTTTAAATGTCGTTTAAGTCACATCTAATTAAATTATATATGCTATGGTATTGCTTAAATATTGAAATTCAACAATATTTTACAAATTTATTTATGCTCTTCAAATTAACGAAGTTATTTCTAATGTTTTCTGCAATATCAAATATAGTTTTTAATATTTCACATAATATATTTACATGACATTGCTTTTTAAATTATTTTCCAGCTTTTATTTTTCCCAAATTATTATATTTATTAATGCCTTTAACACAAAATATAGTAGTGAAAAACAACAATTATTTTGTTACAGATATTAAAGAAAATTTTTTTCATAGTATTTTAAAAGTATTCTGCTTTGGAAAATTTTCTCACCTGTTAAGATATGAATATAGTTTTCTTTTGCTATTACTGTGCAAAAAGCACACTTTTGAATAGTGAATGTTATTAAAATTACATATCTTTCTATTATGATGTTGTTTCTTTAAATATTTAAATGTTGCTATTGATATTTATAAAATTAAATATTATTCTTCACTAGCTATTTCAACATCAAACCAATATTTTAAAATAAATGGTTTGGTTAATTCTACCAAGAATGTCTTACCATCTAAAAAATTGTGTTATGTGCATGATGAGAATTTGAAGAGAAGGAAATTGCCAAAAATATGGGAACCTTTTACAAAATGTTAAATGATTTTCAGACAATAAATATTATTCTCCAATATAGGCTGTTATTTAAGAATATCACATGCATTTGTATAATAGGAATGTCTGGTAAAGCTCTTGTAGAACTTTCCTTTTTCCTTCTATGCATTCACAAATTTCAAGAGAAAAATTCTTCCTTATCTTGATTTTTTCACAATTAGGATTTACTTTCTTCTATTTTTTAATGTTTTCACATCTTGTATTTCTGAATTACCATATTGCACACCACAGAGACTGGAGCATGTCACAAAGAATAAGAATAATCAGTTTTGGCCGGGATGTGGAGAGAAAGGGACTCTAATTCATTGCTGGTGGGAATGCTGTCTAGTCCAGCCTTTATGGAAAACAATATGGAGATTCCTCAAAAAAATGGAAATTGAGTTCCCATGTGATTTAGCTATAGCACTATTAGGAATATACCCTAGCAACATAAAAACACAATACAAAGATGCCTCTGCACCCCTATGTTTATTGCAGCACTATTTACAATAGCCAGAAACTGGAAATAACCCAGATGTCAAGCAACAGATGAATGACTTGAGAACCTATATGAATGTACATATACATATTATGCAGCTATCAGGAAAAATGAAGTCATGAAATTTTCCTATACATTGATACATGGAAACTATTAAGCTTAGTGAAATGAGTCAGAGGGAGAGAACTATGCACAGAATAGTCTCACTCGTCTATGCAATTTAAGAAAAATAAAAGACAGTATGGCAATACTATTCAGAGAGAATAGAAATGAAGGCTGGAAACGACCCATGATCTGAAGCTTACCACAAAGAGTGGTGAGTACAGTAGGAGAAATAAATATACCAACAACTATTATGACAATGGTAGTGTGCAATAGAAATTGAATGCCTGTCTCAAAAACATCTATCCTAGGTTAGCTATGCAAGACAAATGCCCTACTGCTTGTGCCACCGCTCCAGGTCAATCTATGCTCATTCTTCAGAAGATATATTAAAATCTTTAAAAATGTACTTAAGGGACCTGAGACATATGAGAGCAGGTAAGGTGCTTGTCTTACACTCAGATGACTAGGTTTGATCTCTGGCAGAACAGAATGTCCCTGGGCACTGCTGGGAGAGATTCCTGAATGTAGAGCCAGGAATGAATAACATAAATAACAAGCATTGCTTGTTGTAGCCCCAAAACAAATAAACAAAACCAAAAACCTCTTTATAACTGAAATTCTGAACTCTTAGGACTAAGAGCTAAGACTCTGACCATGGAACATTTGTAGCAATCAAATCCTCTTTGTGAGATAAGCTATAAAGCTTATCTTGGTTATAATATGGATGCCTGGTGGCAGCATGGTATGGGGTGGGTGTAGAATAAAGACAAGTTCAGAGAGAGGAAACAAGGCAAACACCAATCACCTCTTTGGTTTATTTAAAGATAACTGCTGTTATTCTTTGGTTTGCGATTCATTGGGAGGAATTGGGGGGTATCTATGAGGATTAAAATGCAGCATGTATTAGATTCCTCACAAAATCCTAAAGATGGTTTCACTTCCCAGAGTGTTACTTTTGAGAGAAATCTTGTAACTTTGATTATTATTACCTAAATATTCCAAATATGATTCTGATAGATATTCAATACAGTGAGCATTTACTGAGCACTTGAGAATGCGTGGTTCTGAGGGTCATCGGGATACAGAACTGACAAATTAAGGTATGGATGGAAAAAGGAATGGGGGCTATGCTGTGTGGTAGGTTTATCACTCGTCTCTCTTTGTTTCTATCAGAGCCCTTAAATCATAAAACGATAGCCAATCTAATTAATTCAAAATATTTGTTCAGCAACAAAAACAGAGGCAATGACTCTGCTCCAAATACTCATTTTTATCTGAATATTTCTCTGCCTCTGCCCTATCGGAGAGTTAGGTGGGTGCATTTACAAGAAGGAAAAACGTCAGTGGACGGACCCCGGAGAGTTTTGCCTTTGATCGTGATTTTGAGGGACCAAAAAGAAAATACCTACCAAGTAGGGAATCAATAAGCAGAGAAGAGAGAATTTATAGAAATTTAAAGGGGCTGGGGCCCGGGAGATAGCATGGAGGTAAGGCGTTTGCCTTTCATGCAAAAGGTCATCGGTTTGAATCCCGGTGCCCCATATGGTCCCCCATGCCTGCCAGGAGTAATTTCTGAGCATGGAGCCAGGAGTCCCTGAGCACTGC
>PVKC010011814.1:0-24312 GCA_004027635.1 Crocidura indochinensis | reverse complement strand
TGGCCCAAAATTAAACAAATGAAAAAGGTAGTAAGGTAGTTGTTATTTTTTTTCCCCACTCATGGAATCTGGGGCAGGCCTGAGGCAGCGTGTTTTGAAGACTAGTTCTCTGTCTTGTCTACCTTGCTATTTGGAGGCATGTATTCGCAGTTCTGTTTAATTTCTTTGTCTCTGAGAGAGTCCAACTAGCTTGATGTGCTTCTCTGCACAAAGGAATCTGGGGCATGAAGAGCCAAGGATACCCATGTAGAGAGGGAGGGCCAGAATCCCTGCACCCTGGGGTGGGCATTATTAGGCCCAGGTGGGCCTCAGCCAGGGCTCTGGTGACCACAGTGTCCCTGGAGAACGTGCTGCTGGATGTTAAGGAGCTGGGCCGGGGCATGGAGCTGATTCGGCGTGAATGCAGCATACACGACCATAGCATCCTTCGGAACTTCCTTAGCACCAATGAAGGCAAGCTGGACAAGCTGCAGCGTGATGCCAAGACAGCCGAGGCAAGCACAGGAGGGCAGTGGGGGAAGCGGGGAGGGCCAGGATACTGTGTCCCTCTAAGTGGTTATATTCCTCTACTCGAATCAAAAACTTTTTCCACGTGACTGGCTTCTGGTATTGAGGTAGGGATCTTGGGTTTTGCCTAGCCATTGGAGATCAGCCTATAGGGCTGATCCATTTGTTCACTCCTCTCTAGGAGGCCTACAATACAGTTGTTCGTTACTTTGGTGAGAGTCCCAAGACTACACCTCCTTCTGTGTTCTTCCCAGTCTTTGTCCGGTTCGTTCGATCTTACAAGGTAAGCAGAAAAGCAGCTTTAAAAAGATGCCTTTAGCCAAGAGAAAACTAGTTTTGGGAGAGAAGCCTGGGCTTTTCCATCTCCTGTGAGTCCTAGGAGGCTGTGACAGAAGCTGGTCACAGGCCTCTTAGCTATGAACTGGTGGGCAGGGTGGGAGCCTAGGCCCTTCCTGTCATTGTTTGGGGCAGGAAGTGCCCCTCCAGAGGATGGCCACCTGGGGTTAGCAGTCCTACTGCCACCCACTCTCCACCCTGTCAGCCCCTCCCTCATAGCCTATGTGAACTTATCCCCTTGTATGGCTCTAGGAAGCAGAACAGGAGAATGAAGCCCGCAAGAAACAGGAGGAAGTCATGCGGGAGAAGCAGCTGGCTCAGGAAGCCAAGAAACTGGATGCCAAGGTGGGTGTAACCAAAAGTGGGGCCTGGACAAAGAACCTAGACAGATATAAGTGAGTACTTTGAGAAGATGGAAGCCTGGAGCCCAGAAACTACCCTGAGGGTCTGAGGCTACAGTCTAGAGAACTGTGAGAGGAATACTGGGAGAAGATTCTGAGCAGTGAAGTGATAGATTTGGGCTTCTGTACTTGTCCAAGTTGTCCCCAGACTGCATCCTGATAATTCCCTTTCTTTTCAATGCTCTGTATCTAGTCCCCAGCTCAGCGGAACAAGTGGCAACAGCAGGAACTCATTGCAGAATTAAGGCGGCGCCAAGCGAAGGAGCACCGACCTGTTTACGAAGGGAAAGATGGTACCATTGAGGACATCATCACAGGTGTGGCATTTTTCCCCCAACTCAGCCCATTCCAAATCCCAACTGTACTTCCCTGGGGTCTGATCACTGTGTCTCTCTCCTGGGCCACAGTGCTGAAGAGTGTCCCTTTCACGGCCCGCACAGCGAAGCGGGGCTCACGCTTCTTCTGTGAGGCAGCCCATCACGATGAGTCAAACTGTTAGCCTTTGACAGGTACTGGGCACCACAGCTCACCACTGCATGCCCACCTCCCAGGACTTTCTGGGGTCCAAGCCCCTACTCCCCCTGCATGACCTGGAAAGTGATCTTGGAGCCTTGTGGTGATTGGGGCCATGTATCTCTCTCTCTCTCTCTCTCTCTCCTTGCATGCCCCATGCTTTTAAGAAGTGACATAACCCTGCATGTATTCTCAGGGAAATGGTATCTACCCTACTAATGCTCTCCTGGCTTCTACTAAGACTCATTGGGGAATTGCTAGAATGGACCGAGAACTATGCCAGGGCAGGTAGGCTACCTGAGCACTGAGGCACTCTTGCTGGGCCAGTAGTATCCTTTGTCCCTGCCCCTACCTCAGGGCCTTTCTGGTTCTGAGGTTAGTAGCTTTTGCCTTCTCTTCCCAGTTTCTGGCATTTTTCTGTTCACTCTCCAAAGACCCCCAATACGGATCCCTGAAAATACAGAGCTCAGCCCCTGACCATGCCTCCTACCTCTCCCTGGCTCTGCCTGGGGGATTGACTGCTCCTTGAGGGTGTTGTTTCTACAAGAGGCATCCTGCCCAGGACCTCTACCCCCACCTCTTCTTAGCCTTTTCTTTTCCCTACAGGCCTTCACCACCACTCCATTGTTGTTCACCACCAAGCCAGGAGTTCTGCACCACCCAGTGGCCCCCCTCGAGCTCCAGGCCCCCACTGAGACCCTCCTGGTGGTAGAAGCACTTCAGCTCTCTTGAGTCCTACAAGCTAACATCAGCCCAAGCCCAGCACAGAGGTGCTGCTCTCAACCCTGTGTATAGACGCTACTGGGCACTAAGTCTTCCAGGGTCTCGCACTTCCCTGGTGCCTCCAGTATTGCACTTGTCCTAAGTCTTCTTTCCCTACAAGGACACTCAGCTGGAGAATACCAATCCCAGCTCTAACCTAAATGGGCACTAAAGACCCTGTCTCTTGAGTCAGAAGACGAGAGGGATAAGCAACTGTACCTTTCCCTCGCCCCCTTCTTACTCAGGGGCAATGAAGTGTCTACCTTAGGAAACTGGCTCTCGTCAGTCAGACCAGATCCTTTTTTTACCAGGAGCAAGAAACTCCAACATCTGACCTGCCTAGCTATGTCTAGTGAGAATAGTAGAGGGGTGCCACCTATCCACCAAACCTCTTTATTTGGTGCTCTTCACTCTAGGATGACTGTCCTCCTGGTGGACTGGGCTAGAGGTAGTCTTCTCTCTGCATCAACCCATGCTGGCTAGAGAAAGGATCTGACCATCTTGTCTCAGCTAGGGTTTTTTATTGTTTTGGCATAGGGCATGGGTTGTGGTGGTCACAGCTAACTAGTTTCATAGTTACTGCCAGTTTCTTATTAGCCCCTGGAAAGGAATCTAGGGGCTTGTTCCTTTTTGTACATGTACCACCTCCTCTTTTGTACAGAAACCCAGACTTTTCCTCTTAACAAAGGCTTAAATCAGCAGGCTTGATTCTGTCTTCTGTTTCTGAATGTGTGTAAACTATTTCAGCCTGGATTGAATCACAGAATGAGAAAGAGACGGTAGAGCTGTTCACTGTCTAGGAAAGGCCAGAAAACCTGGTAGCTTCTAATCACACAAAAGGCAGAGGCCTAGTGCGACACTCTACTGCCCTCTTCTGGCCAGTATGCACCATCCATCCCAGCCCCCTCAGCATCCTCTGAAGACAAAAGAGCCATAGCCATGTTATAAATCTTGTTATTTAAAAAACAAAAACAAAAACAAACACACACATATATTATTAGGTCCTGGAGCAAAGGAAGAAGTGGTGAACCCCAGGGCCTGGGAAGGCAGGAGCAGGCACTGATGCTAGAGGGTAAGGATGCCACCTGGTTGGTGACCACCAGTCAATCCCAAAAGGCCCCTTCTCATATTTGTAGCTAATGGCACTACCTACCCATACCACCAGTTCTGGTCTTGGGCTGGGGGTATGGACTGCATACAAAGGTCCAGGAAGCCAGAGACCCTTGAACACCAAGAACAGCCTCAAGGTCTGGCTGACAATGGTGTGAAAGGGTGGGGTTACTTGAGAAAAAGTGGGCCCAGACCAGACCAAGGAAGGTGTTGGGGCAGATAGTGACCTAGGAGCCAGAGTCTCACACAGATCTGAGGCAAGTGGCTCTTCAGCTCACTGGTGGTCATCCAACTGCTGCAGGAGTGTCCGCCGTCGCCTTTCCAGCTCACCCTCACTCAGCTCGCTCTCTGATGTATCCCAGCCGGTCTGGTGAAGCAAAGGCAGAGCTCACCCAAAGCATCCCCCAAGGGCCACAGTCTGGATAGCACTGCGTGGGTTGGCTCTCACCTTCTCCTTTTTGATCCCAAAGCCTTGGGAACAGTTATGGAGCTCTGTCCGCTGGAGCTCGTTGTCCTTGTCCTGTTCTGGTTCTTTCTCATCACTCTCCTTGCCAGCTTTTTCCTCAGGGTCTGTGTTGCTTTCAGGGCTGTTCTGAAAGAATTCAGAGCCCGCCTCCTCAGTTCCATCCGCCAGGAAGCAGGTGGAAGAACTTTCACAAAATAGGGCCCAAGTTCCATCTCTACGCACCGACTTGTGTCTTCTCTTCTTAGTTTTCTTTTTTGGTTTCTTGGCTTTTCGAAGGCCATAATCTGGAGATAGAAAAATCCCCACTAAATCCCATGGGAAAAGGGAGTATGTAACCTTTCCCCTGCTATCATTTGTCTGCTCATTGTTCAACGATAATTCATTCTGTGAGTAACTGTGCAGGAAAGGTAGGGAGTTCCAACACCCTGATAACTACAGCTCTCCCAACTCATCCTACTAGCCTCAAGGAGGGAGAAATTCACCAATGCTCCTCTCAGTCTGGGCCAACTTTTTTTTTTTATTTGTTTTTTGGCCATACCTAGTGATGCTCAGGGGTGATTACTCCTAGCTCTCTACTAAGAAATTATTCCCGGCAGGCACACAGGACCATGTAAGTGCTGGGATTCTAACCACCATTGGTCCTCGGTCAGCTAATGCAAGGCAAGAGCCCTACTGCTGTGCTATCTCTGGCCCCTGGGCCAACTTCTATTTTATTTTTTGGATTTTGGGTGTCTCAGGGGTTACTCCTGGCTGTGTGTTCAGAAATTACGCCTGGCTTGGGGGATCATATGGGATGCTGGTATCGAACCACAGTTGGGTCCCTCCTAGGTCAGACTCGTGCAAGGCAAACGCCTTACTGCTGCGCCACCACTCCGGCCCCCAACTTTTATTTTTTGTTTTTGTTTTTTGGGTCACACCCAGCAGCACTCAGGAGTTACTCCTGGTTCTGCGCTCAGAAATCACTCTAGCTGACTCGGGGCATCATATGGTATGACGGGACTCAAACCACCATCCATCCTGGGTCAGCTGCGTGCAAGGCAAACAAATGCCCTACCGCTGTGCTATCTTCTCCGGCCCCAGAGGCCAACATTTATATCAACTACTTACCTGATCCAAGGAGAATACGGGAGGATGGGGAGCCCCGTCCTCCAAGGACAGCACCCCCACTTTCAACTGAATCAAGTGAGGAAGAAGGATCAGAGCCTGATTCCGAAGGATTCCGCCTTCTCCGCTTGGGTGGCCGGAGAGATGGTGGGGGGAAGTCCTGTTCTTCAGACTCAGAGCCCTAGGCAGAGCAATAGAGACATATCACCACAGAGGTTCTGTGGTTTGTAAAGTTCTCAGGTCTACAAGTAGCCAAGGTTCTCAAATATCACATGAGGCGACACAGGAGGAAAGTAAATAGTTCTTCCTTCTCAAGACAACCCCAACCCCCTCCCATCTACTCAACTCACCGAGGGCGAATGGGAACGCTTGTGATGGTGCTTCTTGCCCTTTCTACTGTGCTTCCGACCTTTGGTGTGGAGGTGTTGGCATTCAGTCTGGGAGAGGTAGAGATTAACATGGGAGGGCAGCAGAGTTAGCTCCAGGAAGGTTCCTGCCTCTCCATATCTGCTTTTGCCTGTCCCCTGGGACCCCAAAGTCCTCCCCTTCTTAGTTGTCCAGGGAATGGAGAGCTCCAGAGAAGGGAAGTCACTGAGGTCTCTGCTGAGGTCAGAGGTATCTGAGCCTAGGAGAGATGCAAAGGACCTAAAGCTCTGCCTTACCTCTAGTACCTGCAGGAACTCCCGGAAGAGCCGGATCCGCTCCGACTCCAGGGTGATCTGTTCGAAAGCTGAGTCGCATACAAAACGTTCACGGACCTTGAATGAGGAGAGCACTGCTGATCAGACCAGCCCCAGCATAGCATGGGTGCCGCCATGAGCACAGGGTAGGGCTGGGGCAGAGGAAGGAGCCGGAGTGGCTCAGAGCTATGCTCTGGCTGGAGCAGGCCTCCAGTGGTAGCTGTCCTCAGGATTGAGGTTACAGTAATGGTGATGTGCTGGACTGAAGTCCTGACCTCTTCCCAGGCAGTGCCCAGCTCCACAGCAGGCACAGCCTGTCTCAGCATGCTTCGAAAGGCAGCTTCCCTGCGCCGCATCCTTCGTGCCTCCTCCTTCTCCCGCTCTCTCTCCCGTGCCTCTGCTTTCTCCAGCAGCTGGAAGCAGAAAACAAACAGAACAGGGTCAACCAGCAGGGCAAATGCCCAGGATTCAGTAAGGCAAACCTCAGGAGGTAGGAAGTTGGGATTTGACTTTCTATCACTCCCCAAATAGGGTCAGTGTTAAATGGGGACTGCCTCTCACACTATTAAAGGTCAGCTTGATGTTGCCTGCATCCAGCGCAGCAGCCCTCTTATCAAAGCTTATGACGTGGGCGAAGTCCTCAAAGGCTGTGTTCACCTCCACACAAAATCCCCGGTCCTGTGGGCACAGCAGCAGTTAGCAATGGAGCACCACCAGCCTTAGGCATAAAGCTGACCTTCACAGCAGGCAGCAGGTTTGGACTCTGAAGTATGCAGGAAACTCCACTGTCCCAGAAGATAGGTGCATACTTAAGAAACCAAGTTCTGGGGCCAGAAAGATTGCATAGAGCTAAGGCATTTGCCTTGCATGCTGATGGACGGTGGTTCGAATCCCGGCATCCCGTATGGTCGCCCAAACCTGCTAGGAGTGATTTCTGAGCACAAAGCCAGGAGTAACCCCTGAGTGCTGCCAGGTGTGACCCAAAAACCAAAAAAAAAAAAAAAATCAAGTTCTGTGGCTGGAGCAATAGCACAGCAAGTAGAGTATCTTACCTTGCATGCTGGCAACCCAGATTCAATCCCTGGCACCCCACATAGTTCCCAAGTACTGTGAAGAGTAACTCCCTGAGAGCAAAGCCAGGAATAATCCCTGAGCACCACCAGTGTGGTTTAAAAACCAATAAAACAAGAAAGATAAGCCAAGCCCCCATGTGAACCCCTTTGGTTTATCTATCACAGGAAGCTAGGGTTGGGGGTATGTGTTTTAGCTATCACAGGAAGCTAGGGTGGTGTGTGTGTGTGTGTCCCAGTCTACAAACTGATGCTAAGTTTTTCATAATGAGCTTTTTCTTCCTTTGTTTTCTAGTTCTGCAGCTGCTCAGTACCTCTCCATGCAGTTTTGTTGTTGTTGTTGTTGTTGTTTTTGGGCCACACCCAGTGACGCTCAGGGGTTACTCCTGGCTATTCGCTCAGAAGTCGCTCCTGGCAAGCACGGGGGACCATATGGGGAACCGGGGGATCGAACCACGGTCCATCCTAGGTTAGCGCAGGCAAGACAGGCACCTTACCTCCAGCGCCACCGCCCGGACCCTCATGCAGTCTTTATTGACACTTGCAGACTGGGCCCCATTTCTGGCTCTAAGAAATAACTATGTGCCATGCACTATCCTCAGAGCCTGAAACACAGCTCATTCAGTCCGCAGGTATCTACACTGAAAAACAGGTCCTAATCCCTAATTTTATGCAGGAGAAGCCAGATCACTTAGCCTGGTTTTGACAATAGCCTCATTCCTGAAATGCAAAGCAAAGTCATTCAGGTACTTTGAATCCCAAGGACCATGGGTCAGTTTCTCTACCAGATACAGAATGGCTATATAAGCAAGCAGGCATTCCCCAAATGACACCACATTTTTTTTTTTGTTTTGTTTTGGTTTTTGGGCCACACCCAGTGATGCTCAGGGGTTACTCCTGGCTATGAGCTCAAAAATCACGCCTGGCTTGGGGGACCATATGGGACGTCGGGGGATCGAACCTAGGTCTGTTCTAGGCTAGCGCAGGCAAGGCAGGCACCTTACCTCTAGTGCCACTACGCCGGCCCAGATACCACATTTTGAAAGCATGATAGGCCGAGCTCACATACTGCTTATGTACATGTCTGCATATCCCAGTACAGCAGCTTATGAAAGCATCTCCTTAGAGCCCAAGATAACACCATAGTACATAGAGCTACTAATACTTGAAATTTGGCTAAATTGACGAAGAAGAAATCTCATGTTTCTTCCTCCACCACAGCAGAAGCATGTTCTAAAGACATCTCCAACCCACATTCCTCTCCCTTGCCTTAAACATCAGTTACCTCAATTCTAGAATTGAATCTAGTACCAATCTCTGGAATGTCTAGAAAGCTTTAACCTCACTTCTTCACTAGCTTGAACTCTCACTTAGCCTTACTTAACCTAGAACATTCTTTCTACTGTCTCCTGCCTTTCAAGCTTTGTTCTTTTGTTTCTATATCTTCAAATGCCACAAAAGGAAAAGGAGTAAGTTGTAAGCTTCCAATAATTAATATACTATAAATAGTAAATAGTAGGTATCAGGATTCAGGCTACTGTGGGAGTGTTCAGGGGTCACTACTGGCAGGACTCAGGGAGCCATATTTAGTGCTAGGGATAAAGCCAGAGTGAGCCAATTACTGTAACAACAGACCTATTTTCTCAAAATACACAAAATTTACCCATTTTATTATTATTATTATTATTACTTTTTTGTGTGGTTTTTGGGTCACACCTGGCAGTGCTCAGGGGTTACTCCTGGCTTCATACTCAGAAATTGCTCCTGGCAGGCATGGGGGACCATATGGGACGCCGGGATTCGAACGGATGACCTTTTGCATAAAAGGCAAATGCCTTACCTTCCATGCTATCTCTCCGGCCCCAAAATTTACCCATTTTATAGATGAGGAAATAAGGCAGGAGCATGTATCTTCCCACGTTTTCAGTCACTAGCTAGGTAGAGTGACTATACAGTGTATAAAACAGACACTGCCTGGGGCCAGGGCCAAGCGATAGTACAGCTGCTAGGGCATTTGCCTTGCACACAACTGATCCAGGTTCAATCATCGACAGAAGTACTTTCTGGGAGCCGGGCAGTGACGCTGGAGGTAAGGTGCCTGCCTTGCCTGCGCTAGCCTAGGACAGACCGCTGTTCGATTCCCCCGGTTTTCCCATATGGTCCCCCAAGTCAGGTGCGACCTCTGAGTGCATAGCCAGGAATAACCCCTGAGCATCACTGGGTGTGGCCCAAAAACCAAAAAAAAAAAAAAAAAAGTATTTTCTGAGTGCAGACCTAGGAGTAACCCCTGAGCACTGCCAGGGTGTGGCCCCAAAATACGATGTTCTCCCAAAGGGCACACATGTCCTAACTGCTAATTCAGGCACTCCTTTTTTTTTTGGGGGGGGGGCACATCTGTGCTCAAAAATTACTGGCAGGTTTGGGGGATGCCGGCCACATTTAAGGCATATGCCATACCCACTGTGCTATTTCTCCAGCCCCCAATTGCCCTTAGATATGATATCATATTATGACTCCCTAACATGTTCCAATTTTGATGGACCCCTATATGTCCATTTATTGATGATTAATGATTAAATAATTATAAATAAAATTTATATTTTTATCTTGTAAATCACAGGAAACTAGGGAATATGCTCAAATGATGCCTTGGAACAGTGGTGTGTAGAGTAGCACCATTCAGGCTCTGTCCATACAGCCTTACAGATAAGATGTGAGATTCTGGGGCTGGAGCAGCAGCACAGCCAAGTAGGGCGCTTGCCTTGCACACTAAACCAGATTTGATCCGTGGCATCCCATATGGTTCCCTGTGGGAGGTTAGGAAGTTGCAGTGCCAGGTAATTAAGACCCATCCTCTCTTTTTTTTTTTTTTTTGTTTTTTTGTTTTTTTCGGGCCACACCTGTTTGATGCTCAGGGGTTATTCCTGGCTAAGCGCTCAGAAATTGCCCCTGGCTTGGGGGGACCATATGGGATGCCAGGGGATTGAACCGAGGTCCTTCCTTGGCTAGCGCTTGCAAGGCAGACACCTTACCTCTAGTGCCACCTTGCCGGCCCCAAGACCATCCTCTTGATTACTCTCCCACCCCTAGTACATACCACTACCTGGTGGGGGGGGGGGGTTGTCACACCCAGCAGCACTCAGGGTTACTCCTGGCTCCACGCTGCTCAGAAATCACTCCTGGCAGGCTTGGGGGACCATATGGGATGCACCATCGTCCTTCAGCATGTAAGGCAAACACCCTACCTCCATGCTATCTCTAAAGCCCCATAAAGCTAATTTCTGACAGTGTTCTGGGAACACAGATGATACCAGGGATTGAACCCTGTCCGCTATACTATCTCTCTGACCCTTCATTTCTCTATTTTCTTCTTTTGGCTTTTGGGTCATACCTAGCAAGCACTCAGGGGTTACTCCTGGCTCTGCACTTAGAAATCACTCTGGCTCCTCCTTTCTCTATTTTCAAGTCGTATACATATAGATCCTAACAAGGACTTTTTGGGAAGGGAGAGGTGGCTGTCAGTGTTCAGGGAGCAATTTTGGTGTTGTTCAGGTAATAAGACTAGTTGTTCCATGGTAAGGCCTAAAGATCTAGTCCCGCAAGGGCCCTATGGTGCTAGGAACTATCATGATCATTCCAAAAGTATTCAGGAGTTTCTAAGGGTATAGATAGTACTCTGGAGAGGTCCTGAGGTACTGGGGTTGGAAGTGGTATGTGCTATGTTACCTGTGTTATCTCACTGGACACTTTAAAAAGATTTTTTTTTGGTTTTGGATCACACCTGGCAATGCTCAAGGTTACTCCTGCCTCTACACTCAGGAATTACTTCTAGTTGTGCTCCAGGGACCATATGGAATACCAGAGATTGACGATATGTAAAGCAAGCTCTTTATCCACAGTACTTGTATCTCAGCCCTATTTTTAATAAGATTTTATTTTGTTTTATTTTTTGGGTCATACCTGGTGGCTCTTGGGTTACTCCTGGCTCTGCGCTCAGAAATCGCTCCTGGCAGGCTCAGGGGACCATATGGATGCCAGGGATCAAACCTGGGTCCATCCTGAGTTAGCTCTGTGCAAGGCAAATGAATCCCCTACCACTGTGCTATCATCTCCAGCCTCTAAAGTTTTTTTTTTTTTTGGGGGGGGGGTGTTGGTTTTTGGGTTACACCTGACAGTGCTCAGTGGTTCCTCCTGGCTCTACATTCAGAAATCGTTCCTGGCAGGCTCAGGGGACCATATGGGATGCCGGGATTCAAACCGCTATCTTTCTGTATACAAGGCAAACACCTTACCTCCATGCTATCTCTCCGGCCTCAAGATTTTTATTTTATTGAAAAATAATTTAGGGGCCAGAGTGGTAGCGCAGTGTAAGGGCATTTGCCTTGCACGCAGCTAACCCAGGATGGACCTCAGTTCGATCCCCGTTGTTCCATATGGTCCCCCAAGCCAGGCACGATTTCTGAGCACATAGCCAGGAGTAACCCCTGAGCGGCACCAGTTGTGGCCCAAAAACAAAAAAATTTCTGAGGTAGGAAACCCTCAGAATTGACAAATTTTTATTTATTTTGGTTTGGGGGCTACACCTAGTAATACTCTGGATGTAGATTTTCTCCTAGCTCTGAACTCAAAAGATCATGCCTAGCAGGCTCAGGGGACCATCAGGGTGCTAAGGATTAAACCTGAGTTGGCCACATCATAATAATACTCCGGTTCAGATTCTTCTTTGGTGGTAATTTGAGGGAAAAGAGTAAGTTGAAGTTGGTAGGGTAATGACAATATTTCATTTGGGGCATTAGTTTCAAAAGTAATGTAGAGCAGGGAAGAAAATGTACATCTCCTATTTTAAGTAGAGTAATCATCCAACAAGCTAACAGATTAAATCCAGGGCCAGAGAGATAGTACAGCAGATAGAGCACTTGTCTTACACATGGCAGACCCAGGTTTGATCCCTGGCATCCCATATGATCCCCAAAGCACTGCCAGAAGTGATTCTCGAGTGCAGACTCGGGAATAATTCCTTACCATAGATGGGTATAGCTCAACACCACCTTCCTGCTCCCCCCAAAAAAAGATGTAACCTCAACATAGCTACATTTTATTGCATGTTTAATTTATGATGAGAGTGTCTGGTCTTACTTATAGACCTACAGAAGTCCTCTCCTTATAGAGTCCTGTCTCCACACCTCCTGAGAAAGCAGTTTTTTTGTTTTTTTTGTTTTTTTGTTTTGTTTTTGTTTTTTTTTGGTTTTTGGGTCTCACCCGGCAGTGCTCAGGGGTTACTCCTGGCTCCATGCTCAGAAATTGCTCCTGGCAGGCACGGGGGACCATATGGGGCACCGGAATTCGAACCGATGACCTTTTGCATGAAAGGCAAACGCCTTATCTCCATGCTATCTCCCGGGCCCCCAATAGTAATTTCTGAGTGCAGGGGCTGGAGTAACTCCTGAGCACCATTAGGTGTGTCTAGAATACCAAAATGATAACAACAATAAAACAAGGGCAACTGGTTTTGTTTGGGGGCTACTCCATACACCAGGCTCAGGGGACCATGGATGAAACCCAGGCCTCCCAAATACAAAAGTGTACACTTAATTAATCAAGTAGTCTCTCTAGCCCATTAGTGGTAATTTTAAAATAATAGGCTAGAGTGATAGTACAATAGGTACTATATACTACAGTAGGTAGGTTTGCCTTATCCCTGCTTGATCCTTAGCACTCCATTCAGTATCTCATGCCTATCAGGAATGATCCCTGAGTGCTGAACCAGGAGCACCAAAGGTGTTGCCTCCCCCCAAAATAAAATAATTATATTAAATAAGAATTAATACAGTATTAATGAGCAACACCTATGTGAATTTGTAAGGCAAAACTTAGAACTTCAAATAAATATATATGCAATGGGAAATTTCTACATTTATTTTCAGACCTTTTTAACCCCAAGTACCAAGAAATAGATTCAAGAAATTGGGTAATTTGGGGGCTAGAGCGATAGCACAGCAGGTAGGTTTTTTTGCCTTGCATGCAACCAAGCCAGGTTCAATCCCTGGCATCCCATATGGTCCCCTGGACCTGCCAGGAGTGATATCTCTCTCTCTCTCTCTCTCTCTCTCTCTCTCTCTCTCTCTCTCTCTCTCTCTCTCTCTCTCTCTCTCTCTCCCTCTCTCTCTCTCCCTTCCTCCCCCCCCCTCTCTCTCTCCTCATTTTTGGGCCACACCTGGTGACACTCAGGGGTTACTCCTGGCTAGGTGCTCAGAAATCACTCCTGGATTGGGGGACTATACCCTGGGGATTGAACTGTGGTCTATCCTAGGCTAGTGTGGGCAAGGCAGACGCCTTACCGCTTGCGCCTCTGCTCCGGCCCTTCTTTTTCCATTTGTATATTGAGATGTACTTTCATTTTATTAAAGGGATGTTTCCTATTCCTAAATAACAATAAGTATCATTATTGTTTATTGACCTACAATGGTATATACATCCTAGCAATATAAAATAGGTTCTCAATACAATATTGATTAAATGAAAAAAAAAATTTGTTTTTGGTTTTTGGGCCACACCCAGTGATACTCAATGGTTACTCCTAGCTATGTGCTCAGAAAGGGCTCTTGGTTTGGGGAACCATATGGGATGCCGGAGATCAAACAAATGTCCATCCTGGGTCAGCCGTGTGAAAGGCAAGCACCCTACTGCTGCGCTACCAGTCTGGCCTCTAAAGTAGAAAATTTTTTTTTTAACTTTATTGATTGATTGACTGATTGGTTTCTGGGCCACACCAAGCGGTGCTCAAGGACTACTCCTGGCTGCACTCAGAAATCACCCCTGGCAGGCTGGGGGACCATATGGGATGCCAGAAACCAAACCATGTCCCTCCCAGGTTGGCCACATGCAAGGCAAATGCCCCACGGCTTATGCCATCACTCTGGCCCCAGTAAATTATTTTATGGGAAAAAAGCAAAACTTTATACCAAAATTTGTGTAATAACAAGTATTTTAAAATCCTTTACAATTTATAAATTTCCCATTATGATGACCCCTTAAATTTTAGTCAAAAAAATTTGTTGTTGTTTCTTTTACTTATTTATTTATTTTTTGGTTTTCGGGTCACACCCAGCAGCGTTCAGGAGTTACTCCTGGCTATCTGTTCAGAAATAGCTCCTGGCAGGCACAGGGGACCATATGGGACACCGGGATTCGAACCAACCACCCTGGGTCCTGGATTGGCTGCTTGCAAGGCAAACACCACTATGCTATCTCTCTGGGCCCTGTTTCTTTTTTTTTTTTTTTTTTAAATAGTATCTTTATTTAAGCACCATGATTGCAAACATGTTTGTAGTTGAGTTTCCCAGGAGTGATTTCTGAATGCAGAGCCAAGAGTAACCCCTAAGCGTTGCTAAGTGTGGCCCAAAAACCAAAAAATAAAATAAGATAAAGGAGATAAGGTAATTTGCCTGAAGTCACACACCTAGTGTTAGTAAAACTGGACTTGTGTCTTAGATAGTCCACTTTCATCCTGTTCATCCTCCACCCACCAAAAAACATTCTGGACCCTTAAGAGTTAATTAAGGGTACATGGTGATGGACTTTAGTCCATCACTCACTTTTCTACTTCCCATATGGAATGTTCAATATTCAGGTCTAAGAAAAAGCAACAAGCACATGCTGCTAAACTCTGTCATATCAGGGAACTGAGTGGTGGGACACCTTGTCCCTACCCAAGATAGGACATCTTAACCATTGACTGCCCTCTGGTGCTATTAGTTTGGTGTTTCAAGAAAAGCTTAAAATCTCTGGTTCTATTATTTTTGTTTGAGTTTGGGGGCTACACCTAACAGTGTTTAAGGGCTTTTCCGGGCTCTTGTTCAGGTGTCACTCCTAGCATGCTCATGGGACCAAAGAGATTAAACTGGGACTAGCCACAGTCAAGGAAATCGCCTTAACTATAAGTACTACAACTCCAGTCCCCAGTCTATTTTAAAATGTCAATAGATTCCAAATTTTTCTAAAATATACAAAGGAAACTACCTGTGGCTGCCTGCTTATGTTTGATATTGCTTCCAGTTCCTCTCCATTAAATGTGCATTAAATAGCACATATTTTTTTGTTTGTTTGTTTTGGGGCCATATCCAGTGGTCCTGCTTTTTTTCTTAAAAATCACTCCTGACAGGCTCACGGAACCATGATTTTTTCAGAGTGTGAAAGTGTCCTGATAACTGCTATGTTATCACTCTGGCCTCCACAAACTCATTCTAAAAGTTGCCACTCAATTATTAACTTCAAATTCTCTTGTCTGTAATACATCTAACCGTTGTGTAACAGTTGTCATGTCTATTTCTCATTATGCTTATGCTCCTCATGGATAGATATTGTCTGATTCATTTCTGCAACTCAAGTTCAGAGGATAGAATCGCAGTCAGAGTCTACTAAACTAAACCACAAAGCGCTTAGTCTTAAGCAAGGAGTTCTACCCAGAGAGGAAATTGCCCCGAGTTTTATCTATCACAACCATAGGCCTTCCTCACCTTAAGGATGTCCTTAATGATCTTCTTCTCATCATGGAAGCGTGCCTTCAGCTCCTCCACATAGAACTTGAACAAGTCCAGAGGGGTGGAGCCTGCGAGGGAGGAAGGGAAGGGGGCCTGGCGGGCGGCAGCTTCCCAAGGCCTGGGGATGGGGTGGAGGACAGAACCAGGGAGTGGGGGGAGCAGAAAGACTGGCAGGGAAGGAAGCCAGACTAGAGAATGGGGAGCCTGGCTGCCTTACCCGGCTGACCCAGCATGTTGGCAAAGCGGGCATCAGTGCTGACTGCAGGGTACAGCTCCATCCAAGTGGACATAGAGTGCAGCTGCCCTGTCTCGTGCAGCTCGTCCAGGAAGCTCTGAGCAGGGAAAGGCCAATTATAGGCAGAGTGAGACAGGAAGGGAGGCAGAATCAAAGACTGGGGCAGAGGAGAAAGAGAATCCAGAGTGTGGAAATGTAGGCAGTAAGGAGAGATGAGCGATACAGATGGGGAAGCAGAGCACAATGTAAAGGAGACAATATAAATATAGAGAGAAACGGACTAAAACATAATGATGAGCCCAAATGGGATGCAAAGAAACAAACTTGCCTGCAGCATAGTGTTTCCATGACTTCCTGAGGTGCTATAGCTCAGTAAATCCCCACTACTGCCACTTCCAAACTGGGAGAGAATACACTAGTCTCCCTGGCTCTCTACTGAAGGTCATCTTGGCTTAGGTACCAAGTCATGCCACTGGTGAGAGGGGCCCCCTCTGCTGGCAGTTTTTGATGGTGCATACATTCTCCTGGGAGTTGAGGGGACACAGCAGGCTCAACGAAGGAGGGGCCCTTTGCAGCTTGGACTGGGCTAGGCACAGACATAGAGTGGGTCTGGCTGTAAGGAGGCAGGACATAGGACTGTCTCTGATGCAGACAGAAGCAGATACCTGGAAGGCCTCCCGATTCTTGCGTTGCTGGCGCCGTTCCCGAAGCCGAGCCCTTTCCCGCTCCTCCTCCTCTTCCCTCTCCAAAGCTCTGATGTGCTCTTCAAAGCAGATCAGTGCATCTTCCTTATCCATATCTAACCATAGGGAGTAGACTCTGAGTAGTGCTACAACAGGAAACCTTTTGGCTCAGCACCCCTGTCTAAAAGTGGGGAACCTTTTTTCTACAAAGGATGACTTAGATTTTTTGTTTGTTTGTTTGTTTTTGGGTCACACCTAACAGCGCTCAGGGGTTCATCCTGGCTCTATGCTCAGAAATCACCCCTGGCAGGCACAGGCGACCATATGGGATGCGCGGATTCGAACCACCGTCCTTCTGCATGAAAGGCAAATGCTTTACCTCAATGCTATCTCTCTGGCCCCTGACTTAGATATTTTTATCATTCATGGACCATCTGAGACATGCAGACCATGGACAGCTTATGAGAAGCAGAATGACTGTCCTGTCATGTACCATAGGATCCTGTGAGCCTTGGGCTGGGCATTCCTCACCTCACACTGTATTTCAAAGATGTGCCAGGGATAATCAGGGTGGTAGAAGAAGGGGGCAAAGGACTCTGTGGGAAAGAAAAGGCTCCTGGAATGGTTATGCTTGAGGAGGGCTCATTAATTGTATAAGAAAAAACTAATACGTATTAGGAATATAGTTATTAAAGGTCATTATATAATGAAAGATAGTACAGTGGGGTAAGACTTACAGCAGCCAACAAGTTCAATGTCCAGTACTTGCCAAGTGATCCCTGAGCAGTCAGGACTGAGCACTAGGCATTGCTGAATGTGACCCAACCCCTCCACCACCAATTAATTGCCATAAGGAGTTTAGAGCAGCTAAATAGAACAGCGGGTAGGGAGTTGCTTTGCACGCAGCTGACCTGGGTCCAATCCATGGCATCCCACATGGTTTCCTGAGCACTGCCAGGAGTCACCCCTAACTTCACAAGGGTGGACCAAAACCCCCTCAAAAAAGTAACTGTTATTGAGATGGAGAGATAGTATAGCAAGTAGGATGATTGCCTTCCATGCAGCTGAGCCCAGGTTCAACACACAACACCACATATGGTCCCCCAAGCACCACCAGGAATGATCTCTGAGCTCAGAATCAGGAGTAAGCACGACCCCCCCCACAAAAAAAAATATCAAACTGCTATCTTCAGTTATCCCAACTTCTCTCCCAGAGTATACTATATCCCTGAGACACAACAGAATCCAGAATAAAAGGTACTGGGACTAAGTAAGTTTTGAAGGCACCTCCAGGGGATACAAAATCAGATTGAAGCAAAAGTGGGTGACTGAGAAAAGGGAAGAAAAAGCAGGAGTGAAGACTCATGCTTACTCTGCAGCTGATGGTCCTGAGCAAAGCTGGGGTTATCCATAAGGTACTGCTGTGCTTGGGACCATGTTGTTTGGAAGTTAACACTACTCATGCCATCCAGGATGCTCTTCAGGGCCTGAATGTTGCGACGTCGTAGCTGTTTGGCCTGTTCCTGGGAAGATAAAGGTCAGGGTGAGTCAGGACAAGAGCTACTCATTTGAACCTGGCAGAAGAGAGTTCAGGAAAGACAGAGAATTAGGAGACCTGGGGGCCAGATTCCAGGCTTTTATGTCCACATAAAGTAAAAGGGGCACAGGTTACAGATCAATCTTCAGAGTCCTTTCCTGACTTTCTCCATTCAGATTTATAAGCCCAAAGCAGAAATGGGGACATATGCAAGAGCAAACCAGCTTGTGAATGAGGTGGGAGCCAAAGGCAGCAGAGAAATATATGAACCAGTTCTAAAAGAAAACAAGACATGAAGAGTCTAACATGCAAAAGTTTGAAGATCACTGGCTATTACCTTTTCCTTCTTGGCCAGGAAGAAAAGGACATCATCATAAACCTCTTTTCGATCCCTCTCAGGGACCACAGCCCAGACCTCCAGCTCCCCAAAGGTCTGTTCTGCCCGCCTGTGAAGCATATATGGGTAAGAGGCAGAGAACAGCACCATAGCGGGCACGTGTCAGGGTTCCCAGAGGCTGGTTCAACACAAATGGCCCCTGACCGGTAGCGAGTAGTGGAGGTCATGCGTTCATGTTGCTCCAGGAAATGCTGCAAGGTCTGCTTGGCCTCCTTGGCTTTGAGTCGGGCCTCTTCCTTCTCTTCTTTCTCCCGCTGCGCTTTATAGGCATTGAACGCCTGCTTTTTCTCACTCAATTTGGGCAAGGCACTAGGGAAGAGAATAGGAGTGGGGTGGAGATCGAGGCAGCTGAGTCAGAGCACTCTGTAGACAGATTTCCACAGAACTTAGAGGAACCTATGCGTGGACCTAGCAGATTGAGGGCCACAGAGAGGAAAGACAACAGGGGAGAGAAGACTTATGATGTGGCTAATACTGGGCAATTAGGTCTCTACACTAACCATCTACAATAACCATCCCTAACCAGCCCAATTCAATTTAACAAGCACTTATTGAATGGCTGTCAGATACTTTTCCTCGCCTTCTCCTCCCCAGCTTCTCTTACCCTTGCAACATCTATCTCCCTCCTGCTTCTGGCTCCCTTCTAGCCTGAGTGGAATCTAAGGTTTCAAGAAGAATCTCTGGTAGTTGTTCCCATAAATGAGATCTGGGGCCTGGCTCCTCCTGCAAAAGCCTACCTGTAACGGGGGTCAGTGACTATCATTTTCATGGCCTGTTCCCATGAAGCATTGGAAGGGACAGCCTGGAATGAAGCAAACAGGGGTCATGGGACTTGTCCACCATCAACCCCCTCCAAGCCTACTTAAGAGCTCCATCCCAGCACCTTGTCCTTCAGCAGCTCCTTGAAAGCCTGCTTTGCCTTCTCCCGGTTGCTCCAACTGAAGCCAGACCTCTCTGGTTCTGGCTTTGATTCCTCTTCTTCCTGCTGTGGTGGCTGATGCTGTCCAGCAGATCTGGGAGACAAAAGGGATTCAGTACAACATTCACCAGGCCTCAAAGCTCAGTGCCCACCATGCACACTGGCTCCTGGCTCCCTAATTTTTTCCGCCCTTCAAGGGTCATGCCCAGATCTTCATATCCTTCACAAGAGACCTGGCACAGACCAAGGTCTAAACCCAGTAGATTACCTAAAGAATGCTAAGTCTTACCTGCTAGGACCCTCCTCCACCTGTTCCAGGGGCTGAGCTGCCTCTGACATATCACAATCTTCGCTCCCACCTGGCTCAGGTTCCAGGCCAATGGGCACTGACATGGGACCAGGTGGTACAGGTGGGGGGTCAGGCTGTGGCTGAGGAGGCTGTGGCTGCAATGTCTGTGGCTGCTGTTTCCTATGGGAAAACCAGAACGACAATGTCCAGGGAAAGAGCAGAGAGAGAGAGAGAAGGTCAGGCTTGGCTGAGCAGGTCACCACAAGGAGATGGAAACTAATTTCTTCCCACAGGGTAGGGACCATAGAGGGAGTTCACAACCACTCTTCTAGGGATGCCAAGTATAGACAGACAGATAGACCACTCACCCAGCAGCCTCCTGTTTGACCAGAGCTGAAACAGAAAAGAGAACATGGTTCTAGGGCAGTGTGGTCAACCCTTGCACCCTTCCCTAGGTCCACCCCCTCCTCACCCTCCAGATCATCCAGGTCCTTGGGCCGGGTCCAGCGGGACTCCTTACTCTGGTTATTGTAATAGTATGGTTTGCCTGTGTCTGACTTGTACTCTTTCCAGGGACACTGGGACAGCAGCAGCTGTAAAAGGAGAGATCAGAAGACAAAGTTTTATGGACATTCCTTCTAGCTACAGTTGGGAGAGTAATAAGGGGGCATAGGAGTTTTTAGCTACCATCTAGATAGGCCTAATATAGAGGTGGGCTTCCTCCTGAGATCCCTGGTAGTGGGGAATGGTCAGGGTGAGTCCTCTGATCTTTGGGTCAGAGATCAGAGGCTAATGAATCAGAAGAATCAGGGCAGCTGAAAGGTAGGGAATCAAGTTCTGCTCAGGACCTCTGCCTTGGATTTGAGCACGCTGGGCTTCTCCCACACAGACTGTTTGTCATCAGCATTGTAGTAGTAGATGCGCCCATCAGGGGCCACATGTTCACTCCACAGGGCCCTCTGGGGGGAGGGGGGCACAGAATGTTGGTCAAGGCCCTTTTACAAAGTTTCTCTTCTTCCCCCAAAGATTTAAAACATCAGCCCCCATACTTTTGAATGTTTAGCACACACAAACCAAAGGAACTCACCAGAGGGCCTGTCCCAGTCACAGCAGCTAGAAAAGAAGTCAAAGAAAGCATATTAAGTTGCCTAAAACCCCATCTCATCCCCAACTGTTCCTCCCTTATTCCATCCCCAATAAAAGTCCCCTGGTCCCAGAAACATCCCAGGCTCCCTAGCATCCCACAGGCATGATCTAGGGTGGGCTCTAGTCCATAGACCCCTCTCCCTTGGACCCCCCAACCTCCGAGCCTGGGGGGAGCAGGCCCCCAGAAGACTCACAGCTGGCAGTGTCCGCACCTGGAGCCGTCTGCCGAAGAAAGAGGAGGGGGAAGGGTTGGGGCCAAGCCCGGTGGCCCCCAAGACACAGGCCATGGGGAATGGAGAATCAGGCCAGGTTTCAGGTATCTTCTCCCAAGGAGCTCTGCGCTCTATGCCATAACAGGCTTCTCCCACCACCAGGGCCATGCTCTCAGAACCCAGGGGGAACCACACAGTAGTTCCTTTTTCCTTTTTCCTCAAGCGAAAGTTTTTTGTTGAGACAACCTGTGAACCCATCTCACTTGGCATCCACAGAAGATGCCAAATTCTATACCCTAGCCAAATTCTATCCTGTGACACAAGAAGGTATGCCAAGATGCCCACATGCGGTTGCTTCCTCCAGAGATAAGAATGAAGCACAAGAGTTCACAGAGCTAGCTGTATCTGGGGAAAGTGGGATCTGGCAGGAGTATGTCCCTTAAGGGAAACTAGGCACAGAAACATGTAATGAGAAAGTGTATATAGCTTTGCTTGAACATAACACTAGAAGAGCTGGATACATGTCTAGAGAAGAGGACTCAAGTGTGAGAATACTTCCAGGGTCCAGGGTAGATCCAGTGAGAAGAGAGAAAGGAGGCCATATCCCCTCTACTCCAAGTCAGACCCACAGGCCTGCAGTGCAATGCCTGCTTCCTGATGGCTCCCAGTGCTTACCGCTGCGGTGACAGGCACCGCTGGCATCAGCATTCCTGGCATCATAGGAGGTACCATTCCTGGTATCTATGGATATAAAGAAGACAAAAACCAGCTACCAGGATGAAGACAGGCAATTCTCAGGCTCTGAGCTCTCAGCTAACCTACGAGTTTTGCTCAGTCATTCAGTGGATAAATCCAAGGCTCCTTTTCCTCCCAAGTAGCTAAAGTCCACATACCCATTCTCAGCTCCACCCCAGCTAAATGACAAGGTGTCCTGAGGTTCTTGTTCACAAGAAGGTTACCTGTGTGAGTGGTGGTGGTGCCCCCATTGGTGGAAGCATTGGGGGCATAATGCCAGGTGGAATGGGAGGGATGGCTGGTGGTCTCTGACTCATGGGGGGTAGCCCCATCGGAGGAAAGGGTGGGGGGATTCCCGGAGGGGGCATCTGGAATAGGAAAGGAAAAGATACTGAGCAGTGAAGTACTGCTTTAGACGTCAGAAACCATTCACTGTCTTCCCCCAGTGCTACCCTCCAACTCTAAGTTAAACCCAGGGCTTTTGTTTGAGAACACAAAGCATGAAACTGCCTCCATCTTCACCCCTTGAGAAAGACTGATAACTTGGGGGGGGGGTGGTCTCTGGGTCTAAAAGGAAAGCATCACAGCTTCCTGAGAGGTAGAAAAGGGCAATGGAAAAGGAAGTGTAACCACCATCAGACTGCAAGCTAGAAGGTTTCACCTCCAAAGCAACTCTCCCTAAAGAGGCCTCTCAGATGCAGGCCAGAAGATAGGTGTGCAGGTACCCAAATGCCACAATTCCCTGCCTCCCATCTCTAATTTGATGTCCACCAATGCTATTCAAACCTGACTTGAATGGCATATTTAAATAATATAGATAAGATTAGTAAAAGAGAAAGATAGCCCCACCCAACTCTCAGGTAACAGGGGTAATTCCCCCCACCCTTCTACAAACCCTACCCTAGCCCCGCTGTGTTCTAAGGACAAAGAGACAAAGGGGGAGCTATCAACCTTTTGGACTAGAGCTTAATAGCAGCTCTTCCCACCCCAATACCCAAACAAAACCACCCCTCTTCCAAGGTTAACATAAGGGGAACTGCACAAAAACTGTACTGGCAACGCTGCAGTACGAGGGACTGGGCAGTTGGGGATACAGGCTGGAAAAGCCAAGCCCAGGGAAAGATGTAAAACTTACGAAGGGCGGTGGCATCATGGGGGGCCCCGGTGGGAAGGGGGCAGGCGCTGCTGGGGGCCGGGGACCAGAATCGGGAACCGACTGTTGAGGGAGAGAAAAGTCATAGGACCCAGGACGGGCAAAGATATGGGCTTTCGCAGAAAGCAAGCAGAGGGGTCAGGATGAAAAAAGGAACAAAGTTCAGAGGAAGGGTCTCCAAGCTCCATTTCCTACCCAGACCCAGCTCTGAGCCCAAAGTTAGTTTGTTCTTTCTTCCACCAGTCCAGAGCCAACCTGTAAGCTCCTTCAACGCCATCCTTATTCTAGAAACTTCTACTCTGCCAAAACCAAAGAAAAGATGGAGGCTCTGTTATAGGCACAAACAGGGACTTCCCAGGTCTTTTCATCTTTTATCCTGCCTGTGAATAAAGCTGTACCCCCCCCACTCCTGTTATCCCACTTCCCACCTAAATCAAATTCTAACCCCTCACAACACAATTAGTCACTAGTCCTTTCTAAGACTCATCTCCTTAAACCTTGCCTCTTTAATACCAGCACCCTCCCTACTACTGCAACTTACTCATGGCCTACCATCTCATTATCTCTATCTGAAAACCCCAAACCACTCCCAGCCCAGTGGTCATCATCTCCCTCACAGATCTTTTTTTTTTTTCCTCACAGATCTTTAACTCCTTTCCTCTGGGTGAAGCTTTACAAACCCAAGGGCTCCCTGCTCTACTAACATAGCCCATCTATTTCAACATACTCTATTTACATTTTGTACTTGCTCTTTCTTTGGAGTCTTCCTATTTAAAGCAGATTCATCCAGCTTTCCGCTATCTGACCTGTTATCCTTCCCATTTGTGCTATACTTCTCCACACATACAATTTTGTAATTAATCTCTTTGTCTGAATATGTTCCCTTATCTAGAGGGCAATAATCCCCCATGAGGATAGGGATCAGATCTGACTTGTTCAAAGTTAGATTCCTGGATCCTGCCAGTGTCTGGCACATAGTGGATACTCAATAAATATTTAATAAATGAATGATTGGAGGAATGAATCTTCTCCATATGGAACCTCCCAATTCTAAAACCATAACCTCTGAAAGTCAAAAAGAGATATATCAAGTATCCATTTCTACATTATTTGATAACAAAAGATAAGAATTAGCCTAAATGAGGCCAGAGTAATAGCACAGCTGTAGAGCGTTTGTATTGCACGCGGCCGACCCAGGACAGACCCAGGTTTAATTCCTGACATCCCATATGGTCCTCTGAGCCTGCCAGGAAGAACTTCTGAGTGCAGAGCCAGGAGTAACCCTGAGCACCGCTGGGTATGGCCCCAAAACAAAACAAAAAGAATCAGCCCAAATATCCACAATAAGGGATGATAAAATCTTATATACACATAAAATGGAATACTAAAGTCATAAAAAAAAAGAATAGGGCGGGGCCCGGGAGATAGCATGGAGGTAAGGCATTTGCCTTTCATGCAAAAGGTCATCGGTTCGAATCCCGGTGCCCCATATGGTCCCCCGTGCCTGCCAGGAGCAA
>PVKC010011813.1:0-17755 GCA_004027635.1 Crocidura indochinensis | reverse complement strand
GGTGCCCCATATGGTCCCCCGTGCCTGCCAGGAGCAATTTCTGAGCATGGAGCCAGGAGTAACCCCTGAGCACTGCCGGGTGGGACCCAAAAGCCAAAAAAAAAAAAACAAAACAAAAAAACAAAAAACAAAAACAAAAATTTTATATTGTGGATGGCCAGAGAGATAGTACAGTGGGTGAGACAGGTGTCTTACTTGCTGCCTACTCATTAAATCCCTGGAGTTCCATGAGCCCATCAGGAGTGATTACTGAGTGCAGAGCCAGAAATAATACCCTGAGCATGCCTGGTGTGACCCAGAGACAAAAATTGTTGCTGTGTAAAATTAAAAAAATACATCTTGGGGAGCTGAAGTTATAGAATAGCAAGCAGGAAAGAAGTTTGCCTTGCAAACCTCATAGAACTCCAATTGTACCCTGAGCCCTGCCAGGTGTGATCTGTAAGTGCAGATAAGGAGTTAGCCACAGCACCACTTGATCTGATTCCCTCACGTCCTAAATTCATCTTGTTTCAGAGGATCAAAGGGGAGACACATGCTTTGCATGCAGGAGATCCAAGTCAGTTCTCACATTGGATAGTTTTCTGAGCACGCTAAGCTTGCACATGCAAAATAATTTATGATAAGCAAAGCAAATGAAGGATCACCGTCTTATATCACAGTTCAAGAAAATTTTAAATATATGAAATATTTAAAATCTATGTCTTGTTAACTTCCAGGAAACATGAAAGCTCAAAGAAAAAATTTCTTATTTTATGTTTCTTTTTTTTTTTTTTTAAGTTTGGGCATCACCCCAGGTGTGCTCAAGGGTTACTCTTGGCTTTGTGCTCAAGGATCAATCCAGGCAGGGTTTGGGGGACTTCACCAAAGTGGGTGCTTGGGATCAAACCGGCATCAGTTTTGTACAATGTCCTTAGAAATTGTATTATCATTACAACATCAGAATTTTCTCATTTAAAACATCATTTATTCAAAAACTACTTACTGAAAATTATTTTTTGGAAAATTTTCTACTGTATAACACTATCAGTTTTTTTAAAGAAATCAAAGATTAATTCCATATGTACAGAAATAAGAAAAAGTGATAAGAGCAGAAAGAAAGAAATTTTTGTCTTTGTGGCTTTGTAGTTACACTGCGCGGTGATCATTCCTGGTGGCGGTTAAACATATGTGGTGCACTGAACTGAACTATGTGCAAGGCAGTATCTTAATTCTTGTGGTAGCTCTTCATCGAGAAATAAGGAGATTGTAACTATGTGCATGGGAACAAAAACTAGGAAAGATGAGGTGAAGTAGACAATTAATATTGAAGCTTTGTGGGATAGAGATGAGGAAACCAGGAGATGGATTTGAGGAGATCAGATGCTGAGTTGCATCTTCTATTCCACTGTAAGTAACTTGAAATTGTGGAAATTTCGTGTAATTTTTTTTGGGGGGGTCACACCCGGCAGTGCTCAGGGGTTACTCCTGGCTCCATGCTCAGAAATTGCTCCTGGCAGGCACGGGGGACCATAGGGAGCACCGGGATTCAAACCGATGACCTTTTGCATGAAAGGCAAACACCTTACCTCCATGCTATCTCCCGGGCCCCAATTTCGTGTAATTTAAATTGCTAGGAAATTATTTTGATTTCCTTACAAGAAATATATATCAAAAGGAGGGATTTGGTAATAAATAAGTCTGGAGAATGGTGAGGGACAGCTGTAAGAAAGTGACAATAGTTCAAGATAAAATGATAGAGGCATTTTTATGTTTACAACAACTAGTTCAGTTTCTCTATGAAACAGATAGCAAGATAGAATTAAACATTTATTAGAAAAAGTACCTCTTGGGGCCTGGGAGATAGCATGGAGGTAAGGCGTTTGCCTTTCATGCAAAAGGTCATCGGTTCGAATCCCGGTGCCCCATATGGTCCCCCGTGCCTGCCAGGAGCAATTTCTGAGCATGGAGCCAGAAGTAACCCCTGAGCACTGCCAGGTGTGACCCAGAAACCCCCCCCCCAAAAAAAAGTACCTCTTAAATATAAAGGGATGGAAGCATTTAGGAATAGAAACTAGAGCATTCTCAAAGGTACAGCTTTTTGAAACTGCCTTTGATAGGTCATGAGTTAAAGTAAGATTAGGAAGAATCTCAAATTTAAGATCAGATGTGAAGCTTTGGTCACAAAATAAGTCTCTGATAAAGCATTCTGGCATTCCATGGGGAAGGAAGCATTGGCGCTCTGACATCCACTGTTCTCAATTAGTATTTGTGATTAGCATAATAAAAACATAGCTTCTTATGAAACTTGGTGGAAGATATCACGATACTGTGGCTGTTATCATTAGCCAGTAATCACAACAAAATCTTTGTTTATAACCTAGGGGTCAAATGATGAAAATCATATAAATAGGGAGTTACAATACAAAACTATGGCCCTACCAAGAGGCAGTAAGGCAAAAAATGTTAACCAAGATGAATGGAGCCACATTTCGGAAAAATAATAATAAAATAATAAAAACTTTTCAGGAAAATTTTCTACTCTATAACACTATCAGTTTTGGGACAATATTAATAAAATAATAAAAATAATAGTCTAGGTAACATGCCTCTGTGACAACCAGTATATAAGGGAATCAATAGATAATCTAAAGAGATATTCTAGGATACTTGTGGCAGAGTTCAATTATTGAATAGATGATTGTATATTAAAAATAAAATATACAAATTCCAAGTGTTGGATGAATCCTCCCAGGCAGAGCGCCTCTAGCCTCTGGTCTGTGGGTCTGAGGATGCAAAGAAATAATTCACAAGCAGTCAGAAAAGTTATTCATTCGAATCAATTCGCTCTATTCCTCATGACTTTTTTCTTCCATGAGTCTCTCTGCCTTCTGCTTTCTTTGCCTAGCTCTCTCTGACCTGTGCTCCTAAGTCATGTCTTTTCCTGCTGAGTACTGTCTCTCCCATGTGTCTTCTCTTCCCCAAAGTCAGCACTTTTTCCTTATTATACAGAACAACACCCATCAGGGTGGGGAAGATCCTGTAATGCAAGTGTGGTTTTACATATCAAAAGAAGAGTTAAGGAAATAGGAAGTTGGGAGAAGAGCCTTTGTTAGGCTTTTACCTAGGTTCACTTTACAGATGATGAGTTGGATGAAGGATGACTTCATCAAGTTCATGATTTTATGTTGTACATCAGACTTCAGGGTCCATTTGGGTGCCATGTACAGGGTAAGGGAGTACTGAAATAGAAGAAGAAAGTTTGATTTAGGAATGTAGGCTGTAGTTTGAGAAGAGGATAATTTCTGACTATAATGTACTGAATTTAAAATAAAACAAATTGAGAGTATAGGTTTTGATTAGCTTTGCACACCCAAACCATATCTCTATATAGTCATAGTCTTATATTCTATATTTTTCTTTAGGTGTATATAAACATATTTATAACTGCAACTGTGAAAAAAGATCAACAAATGAGACTATTAAGACTAAGAACTGGGGGCCAGAGAGATAGCATGTAGGTAAGGCGTTTGCTTTCCATGCAGAAGGATGGTGGTTTGAATTCCAGCATCCCATATAGTCCCTCGTGCCTACCAGAGGCAATTTCTGAGCGTAGAGCCAGAAGTAACTCCTGAGCAAAGCCGAGTCTGACCCCCCTCTCCCCAAAAAAGAATGAGAACTAAGGGGTCTGAGTGTTAGCAAGTGGTAGGGCGTTTGCCTTGCAAGGGACTGACCTAGGGCGTCATCCCCCAGCGTCCCATATGGTACCCAAGCCAGGAGCTATTTCTGAGCACAGAGCCAGGAATATCCCTTGAGCATTATGGGTTGTCCTCGTCCCCCCAAAACCTCTAAATATAAAGAATAAGAACTAAAAACTTAGTACTATACTAAGTTCCTCCTTCTGAGGGGAGTTCATTTCTCTTTTCTTGTACTTTAAAATAAGCATTCTAAAATAAAAAGTATAAGAACTAACAGGTAAAGTGCTCCTACAATTATTACTGAACTCAGTACCATAGAGCCTTTTGACTCTGTTTTCTTCAATTTTTAGTTCTGGGTTTCCTATCTAAAGCCACTATCTATTTTGAAATTACATTTTTGTGTATGGCCTGAGATTGCGATGTGGTTTTATTATTGTGTGTGTGACTATGCATTTTGCACCAAATCATTTACTAAAGAGACTTTCCTTTCTCTATATTGTACTCCTGGCCTTTTCTTTAACATAAATTAATTGTATCTAAATTATTGAAGTTGTAAATGTTATACTCCTAATTTCTTTCTTTGATCCATGCATCTATTTTTGTTTTACTAAAATGCAGCTTTTGTTGCATAGCTTTGTATTATAGTTTGTAGTCAGGGACCATAGTGCATCCATTTTATTATCATTATTATTATTATTATTATTATTATTATTTGATTTTGGGGTCAGATCCAGCAGCACTCATAATGGATGATGAATCGACTGTATGAAAGGCAAACATTCTACTCCTGTGCTATCTCTCAGGCCCGCATTCATTCTTTTCTTTTCTTTTTTTTTTTTGGGGGGGGCACACCCGTTTGATGCTCAGGGGTTACTCCTGGCTAAGCAGTCAGAAATTGCCCCTGGCTAGGGAGGGACCATATGGGATGCCGGGGGATAGAACGGTAGTGCTTGCAAGGCAGACACCTTTCCTCTAGTGCCACCTCGCCGGCCCTGCATTTATTCTTTTAATAAGCTTACTTTGACTATTCTAGAATATTCTTTTAATAAGCTCACTTTGACTATTCTAGAATATGTGAGGTCTTATACAAATTTCAGTAACATTTTTATTTTTCCTTGATCAATTTTATTATAATTTTAATTGATAAAGAATTCTGCCTGCATGTTACTTTCTGTAAGTTTTTTTTTTAACTTATCTAGGAGCATGAGACATCTCTCCCATTTCTATTTATCTTAAGTTCTTCGTAACATCTTTAACGTACAAGTCTTTTACCTTCTTTGTTACATTTTTTCCTATTATTTATTTTATTTTATTTAGTTTGGTTTTAAGGTCACATCTGGCAGTGTCCAGATCTTATTCTTAGCTCTGTACTCAGTTATCACTAAGAAGATCACATGTGGTACAGGGCATCAAATTCAGATAGGCTATGCTTTAGGGCAAATGCCTTTGCCATTGTACTATTTCTGACCCAGAACTTAACTTTTAATATAATTATATAATTATATCTATCAGTACCGTAAGCATTTACAATATTGTAATCATGTTACCTAAAATGTTATAAAAAGAAAAAAATTCATTATTTCTATATTGTTTTTTCTTACATATAAAATGCAATACATTTTAATATATCTAATATATTTTGTAGCCTGACATTTTATTTTATGTTATTTGTAGTAATTACTTAGTATATATTATAGATTTCCTATATTATGACATCTGCAAATAATGACAGCTTTACTATTTCTTTTCAAATTTTGTTTTCCTAATATCTCTGACTAAGAGATCCATACTATATTAAATAAAAGTGATGAGGGCAGATATACTTGTCTTGTACCTGATCATAGAAGAAAAAAATTTATTTTTAACATTAAATATAATTAATTGTGGATTTGTTAAAAAAAATGACCCTTAGTAAGTAAGGGTAGATACCTTAGTAGAGGTATTCCTTTAATTCCCATTTCATTGAGAGCTGCTTGCAAGTCAAGTGTCTTAACTATACTGTTTTAGTCCTGTCTCTTTATTTTTAAAGTTTATATTTAAGTTAGACTTTGCCTTACATGTCTTCTTTGCTATATTTTGTCTGAAACTCTTTTATCTTCCTGAATCTGGGTATCTGTCTGCTTTCACAGGTGTCTGATCATTTTAGACTCGTCACATATTACCTGTCCTTGTCATAATAGTTTTTATATTTTATAGCTAACATCATAATTTCTGACTAATAACTCTATTTAGTTAGTACTTTTATATTTTTATATGTGTACATGCTATCGTACCACTCCAAAATAGTAGATATACAAATAATTTAGGAGGAAATAAATTTAAATCATAGAGGTTCTCTAGTTAAAAGCAAGCGAGTGGTGTATTTGTTTGATAAATTTCAGAAGCAAATATATACATTAAAGTGCAGAACAAGTAAGCTATTTGCTTTACGTCAGCTAAGAAGAGTTAAATATATTTATATAACCTTATATTATACATATATATAGTATATCTTGAAATCTCTTACACATCTTATTTCACATGTAATCATAAGGACTAGATAAATGATTGATTTTCCATAGTCATTTCATTGCTCCAGTTTAGTAAGTAAGTGTGCCTTGTTCTAGAAGTTAGATGGGTACAACTATACATCTATATGGAAAGATATATAACATTATAACAGACCTGGACACTGGTGCTACAATTTAGCTAGCATAAATCTAATATCAGAGGCATAAATGAATGCATACAGAAGCAGGACTATTTCCTCAAGCTTATGCATGTATATTCTGTTAGCCCAGTGGCATAATTTCGACCTTTCACAGCCTACTGAGCAGTACTTGAGAAAGCAAGCACTCCCATACCCAAATGTACATGATTCATTTAATTTGAAATTTTACTTAATTTGATAAGTATTATTAATACTTATCAAAGTTAGCCCTTTGATATGGTAGATTTGGTTCTGCAGAGCTGCTAAAAAATACAATCATTTTTGGACCTACTTATCTTTAAAATAAGTCATATCACTGAAATTCAACATAGGTTAGTTACACTTGAAATGAGTCAGTTTTATGTTATCAAAATGAAATCTGACTAAAGTGTTTTTTTAAACAAAACAAAAATAAGTTAAATGCCATCTGTACATTTGATTTAAAAGTGTAGACACTCCATATTTATATTTTTTTGCTTCCCTTCTTAATTCAGAATATCTTTCTCATCAATTATATTAGAAGACTATCAATTTATACTTAAATGGAAAAATTGTATTTGTTAACCTTTCATAGAAAAAAAAATTTTGTACAGGAATTGCAGTTCCTAGAAGGAACTCCATTTGTTATTTTAACATATTAGTTTATTAATATCATTGTGTCTGTTTCTGTTGGACTAGAAAGACAATGTATAATGATGTATTTATAATTTTGTCTACAAAATTTAGCATATACTAGAATATTTTAATAATAATTTTTATTGTGATCAAAGAGTGAATAACAAATCTTTCACAGTAATATTAATGTACATAGTGACAAGGAGTCAGGGCCATTCCCACCACCAGGATTGTCTTCCCTCCACCCCTTTTCCCAGCATGTGTCCCATATCTCCCCTTTGCTCTCCAGACTATTAGTGTAACTGTTCCCCTTTGTGTATAGCTTGTTGTAGATAGGGTTTCGATTCTGTTGTTGACTTTAGATTTGGTGTTTAAGTCTGATCATTTTTTAATTCCACTCAACGTTTATTCGACTGTTTGGTCCTGGTACGGTTCGTTTTTATTTTCCCCCTCAATTCATGAGGCTGAATAAGATGATACAAGTTGTGTGATTCTGCTGGAAGAAGACAAAGAAAAAGAAAAAAAAAAAGAAAATTCAGACATACAATGAACCAGGGCCAATCTCACATCAGTGTCCACCTTCCTCCATCTTTGTTCCAAGTGCATCCATTCCATACCAAGCCTCTAGATCCCCACTCTGCCAGTATAATGGGCCCATTTTAAGTTTAGATTGTTAAAGTTTGGGTCTCTTGATTCCATTGCTGTTGCCTTTGGCTTGGATATTTAATTCTGACCTTTGTAAAAAAACTACCAATGTATCTGAAAACCCTTGGTCCCTATCCTTTCATATTTGTGTTTTTCCTCTTCCACCTATTTTCTTTCCTTCCCCTTGCTATACTCTAACAGAATATATTTATATAAATATCAATAGAGCTAACTATAAAGTGGAGATACTTGAACAAGAGTTTGATTACTTGAATTGAAATAGCTTGACAATAAATTAAAGTATACCACGAAATAAACTGCATAAAACCCAAATGTCTAAAAACAGATGACTGCATAAGACAATCACTATGGTACAAATCGGTAATAGAATGCTCGGCTTTAAGAAAAGATCATGTAATTTTCTGCTACCCGGATCGATCTGGGGAATAACATGCTGAACTAAGTTAGAAGAGGGACAGACACAAATGATCTTTCATATGTGAGATATAGAGAAACAAATTAGGGATATAAACTAGTCTCTCAAAGCAATAGAAACTGAGAACTGATCTTTCTTAGGAAACTTACCTGAGAGATGGAAGGGGGTTGGGAAACACTGGGAACAATGGAGAAGGGAAGTGGATTGCCTGGTGGAGGGTGTGGTGCTGGAATGTGTTATGCATGAAACCTTATCATTAACATTATTGTAAACCACCTTGCCTAAAAGAAAAAAAAATTAAAGAAAAGAGAAAAAAACAGCAAAGCCTTTGGAACCTGAAAGACCTGTTTTGAATTCCAGCTCTATTTGATAATATTTAAAGAAATAGAAACACCCTTGAATTCAAAAGGAATCTCTCTTCTCCCATGCGTTTTCTAGATGTTAATGCAATTGTCAAAAATCTCAAGGAATTTGAATATTGTATTTCTAAATATTCAGGCATGTGTTTTGGACATGTGAAGCTATTGGTTCAAACCCTAGCACTGAACAGCCCCTTGAACACCACTGGGAATGTCTCCCACAACAATAACAATCCATTTGCCTTATTTTCTTTCTTCTCAATAATACCAAACTATAAACATATTGATCACACTAAAGTATATATAGTATAATAGTTTTCTTATATTTAGGGCCTGACTGATGAATCTATAGTGATAAAATGAGCAGCATCTATATAATTTATTTGATATATTAAACATAAATATGCTTTATATGTGTATAGAAAAACTGGAGTATGCAATAAGAGTTCATATGCATGTAGATATAAATTACTGAGCTTATTTTAGTGTAAAGAAATTTATTTAATTTTTTGTTTCTATGCCAGAGGTGCTTCTGGAAGATGTTCAATTTTTTAAAATCCCTCAGCTTGTAATATTAAAGAGTATTACATTTATAAAAAAAATATTTGACAAAGGAATTCCCAGACTATTTTATTACTCACCAAATTCAATTAAGTTTGCATATTTTCTCTTTCATATTTTACATAAAGTATTAATAATTGCTGCTGCTCTAAGAATGGCCATAGTTGGGGGCTGGAAAGATAGGAGAATGGACAGAGCATATACCTTGAAGGCCATCAAGCCAGGTTCAGTCCTTAGTACTCCATATGGTTCCCTGAGCACCTCCAAGAATGATCCCTGAGCTAGCCAAAAGTAAGCCCTGAGCACATATGAATGTGGCCCCTAAACAAGCAAGAGTAACCATAGTGGTGCCCACATACACATATTGCGTACAATATGTGTATATTGCCCACAGTATATGTAGTGAGGTGGATCTTCCTACTCATGCTGGTATATGTACTGGGGCTTTCTGCTTTTGGAGAAGCCTGTGCTCTCTTTTGAGCATGGTTCTCTCTCTCTCTCTCTCTCTCTCTCTCTCTCTCTCTCTTTCTCTCTTTCTCTCTCTCTCTTTCTCTCTCTCTTTCTCCCTCTCCCTCTCTCCCCCTACCTCCCCATCCTTTCTTATTCAGAACTTTGAAATAAAACCTGGTTTAAAATAGTAGCCACAATGTACTATTGCATGCTGAACTGTGGAAATATTTTAATTTAATATTTATGTCGAACTTATCTTAAGCTCCTAGAAATAGAAATACTTCCTTAAGATACATTTTACTGCAGACTACTTATTTAGACTTTATTGAAGTATAATAAAGATACTGAAAAATACTGATATTATAAATACATGGCTTGATAAAGTTTCACAACTATACACTCCCATGTATACCAATTAGAATTTCAACAGATATGAGCACTTTATAAGACCAGTGACAGATGCATTTCATGTGGCTTAACTTCCAAATAATTAAAAATCTCTGGTATACATTTTACAATGAATAGTGACTAGACCCCATAAGGAATTCCAATGACTTGCAAAGGTTAGACTGACAGAAATTGCTCTGAGCTTGGGAGATTAAAAAAAAAAGCAAACTTTAATCAATAATTTAAAGCAGTCTGTAATTTCATATGCAACCTAATTTTCCTCATTGCAAAGGAGAAACAACTCAAGCAATCATTAAATCATAAAAATTTCCTTAAGAAGTTTTCATTAGTGTTATATCATAATTAGTTTTGAAAACCTAACATTAATGTAAGCGTGTTACTTTGTTTTGTGTTGGGGCCACACCCAATAGTGCTCAGAGCTTATTTCTGACTCTGCTCAGGGATCAATTCTTGTAGATCTCATGTGAAGTCGCCATGTACAAGGCAAACACTTTATACTCTGTACTATCTCTTCAGTCTCCATATACTTGCTTTTTATTTGTTTTTATGTTGAAGCACTCATTGATTTTGCTTATTTTTTTTGAAACACATGTGGCAGTGTTCAGGGATCATGCCAGGAGATGGTTGGGGATCATTTGAGAAGTTGAGGATTGAAACCAGGTCAGCTATGTGCAAGGCAAACATTCTACCTACTGCACGATTATTCTCACCCCCATCATTCATTAATTTTGAATCAGTGATAAAATACTTTTTATAATATTAGTATTTTGTATAGAACATATACGTGATGAAATGAATGGAAGATAAAAGAAATGACAGGTTGTAAATCTATTGCAATAGCTCATGCAGGAAACGAATTCATCCTGAATTAGAAAAGACTACAGGAATGAGTAGGTCGTCATAAATAGGAAAAGCATGATTTAGAATGAGTCAACATGAGTCATTTATTGAATTGTTAGATTGAAGCAAATGAATTTTACAAGCTTATACATATAATATATAGACATATATACAGATATTAATTTTTCCAAATTATTTTTCTAATAATTATATTCCTATAAAAGGAAAGCTTTTTGGTTCGTTTTGAGTAAATGTATTCATTACTTAGAAATTATATATCTGTATCAATTTTACCACAATAAATATAAGAACAGAGTTACTTGTTTGCTGTGAGTAAATAAGTTTTATTTACCTGTGCAATAAAATTTGCAATTTCCTATTTCATATTAATGAATATTTGGACATAATTTGTTTATCCCAGTGCCCCATATGGTCCCCCGTGCCTGCCAGGAGCAATTTCTGAGCATGGAGCCAGGAGTAACCCCTGAGCACTGCCGGGTGAGACCCAAAAACAAAAAAACAAAAAACAAAACAAAACAGTTGATTCTAATATGCCTATAACCCCAGTGCGAGGAGTGTGAGGGAAGTTGAGACCCAGGAGATCATGGCAGTGAAGCTGTGCTAAAAAGAACTGAAACAAATAGTTAACTCTCTGTTCTAATCATTCTCACCATTTGGAATGTTTTTCATTAGTATCTCAACCTGTATGAAATGATTTTTGTCATGTCCATTTTATTTTTGAAAGCAGAAAAACTTGTATTTTACCGGCTGATACTTTGCCTCTTATTCTACCAGGAAGGAATAGCTGTATGTGACCAGATTGATTTGTTTGGTTTCCAAATTTTGTAAATTAACATTCTGGGACTTTTTTTGTTTGTTTGTTTTTGTTTTTGTTTTTGTTTTTTTTGGGACACACAGTGCTCAGGGGTTACTCCTGGCTCCATGCTCAGAAATTGCTCCTGGCAGGCACGGGGGACCATATGGGGCACCGGGATTCGAACCGATGACCTTTTTGCATGAAAGGCAAATGCCTTACCTCCATGCTATCTCCCGGGCCCCAACATTCTGGGACTTTAAACAAAATGTAAGATTATATTTTCAAATGGAGTTAAATTTGTAATTATACTCAATTATCATATTTCTAAAGAACTAAATTCTAAACCAGAGACAAACAACAATGTAATCATGAGACCCAAACTTGAACAATCAAAACTTAAAAAGATCCTGTTATGCTTGCAGACTGGTGGCAGAGGGTGGTGGCATAGGTACACTCTGGGGACATTGGTAGAGGGAGGTTGACGCTTCTGGTGCAATGGTCCTGAAACACTGTATGTCTGAATACCAACTATGAAGAACTTTGCAAATCATGATGGTTTACATAAATTATTTAAAATATGATAGTTTTTTTTAAAGGCATATAATTAAGGCAGAATAATCGCTGCAGAAAGTTAACAAAAGTAAACATTTGGGAGGTAAGAATAGTAGTAAAAGAAAATGATGCACACAGATAAAGGGGTGATCAGAATATGTTTTTGGTTTAGAGGAACTTCCTAATGTTGGGGTCACTAGAGATACCATGAAGTACTGGGGGGATCAGTACTATGGTATCAGGGTTGAAGCTGTCCCTTTTCCTTTACTTTTTATTATATTTTTATATATAATTATATTATATATTATACATAATATATAATATAATTATATGTAATAATATATATCTTATTATATTTTTATTTTATATTATTTTTGATGTTTCTGGTTTATTTAATTTAAAATGTTATTAAAATATTTATTTTTAAAATTTACTATTCAAAAATTAAATATTAAAATTATTTTTCATTTTGATGTTAAATTGTATATTAAGTAAAATTTTAGTTAAAATATTTACAATATATGTATTGAATCACAACAAATTACCAAGTTACAGTTATTCCTGATTGAATTTGATTTCGTTACTTTCAGAAACCTTTCTTTGCTTCAAATTGCAATTTGTATGCCACATACAAATAGTTCTTTAATCAGTTTTGCTGTGTTGCCATGAGTCATACTCAGTATCTCACACATATGAGGCACGTGCTCTACACTCAAGGCCATAGCTTTCTTTTTATTTTGTGTTAGATAGCATGCCAATATACAAACTCAAATCATGAATAACTCAATAACTCAAATACACATACAAAGCTCACAATGGTTGTTCCAACACCAAACTCTTCATCAGTGTCCACTTTCCTCCACCACAGTCTTCATGATTTCCCTCCCACCTCCCAACCATTCCTCATGGCAGTCACTATTTCCTTTTTCCTTTTTCTTCTCTCATCCCCATTCCCCCAGTGCTGGTCCAGAGTGACTACTTCCTTCTGTCTCTGATCTATCCCACTTCTCCTCCAACCGCCCCAGTGGCAAGCTTTATACCAAGGGAAGCTGTCATCTTTTTCATGTAAGACTTATGTGCCATCTGACCTTTGGAACTAACTTCCCAGTCTCAGAAGAGAAGCTAATTTTAAATTAAATCTCTTGTATCTGATATAAAGAAGGTTTCAAGGTCCATCAGTTATTTGTATCATTTCCAAGACCTGACTGAGGCATTGGAAATATTTTTTATAATCACCCGCTTCAGGAAATTTGCTTAAGATTCTCTAAGCTTTACTTCCAGGAAAAATAAATAAGTACCATTTTATATTTAATATTTTGTGTAGTATAAATTTTAGTCATTCTATATAAAGTGATAGCACTATCAAAATTATTTTGATATGTTCTTAACAGAAAAACAGTTGCCTACCTCTAAATTTTTGATATAAGTACACAATTAATTTCTTTTAAATGTTGTGTATTTTTTACTTAAGCTTTTCCAGTGACCCCTGCTTCTAATGAAAGTTGCTTTTTCTTCTTTTAAATTTTTGCTATAACTGAAGACAAAATAAAGGCATTTCTACTATCAAAATGTATGTTTGTCATTAAAATGGATTTACCTAATTAATGTTAGTAGAACCATGTTCAAACAAATATATTTAACTACAGTAATTCCATATCTATTAATTATTGACTTTTTGAAATTAAACATGTATACATAGAGTTTGTTTGTAGAAAACTAGAGCTTAAAATTTATTTCTGACTTATAAACAGTGAGATCATCTCAACAGAAACAGACAAATCAAAAAGGAATTGAATTTCATAAATATGCAGATCTCTCTGTAAAATGTTTTTATTTATTTCTTCATCATATAAATGTTTAGATATAGCGTATATCATATAAATCATTTTTGATAAACATTTTGAGATCACATCAACAAAATAGATAAATCGAAAAGAAAGTGGATTTTCTAGCTATACAGATATTTTTTTGTAAAATACTTCTATTTATTTATTTGTTTATTTTTGTGGGGAAATGTGGTTGCACATTCACCTGTGTTCAAGGCCTACTCCTGGATCTGCACTCAGAAATCACTCCTGGCTGGGCTCAGAAGATTATATGGAGTACCAGGGATTGACCCAGATCAACTGCTTGAAAGACAAGTACCCTAGATATTCTACTAAATCTCACAGCTCTTGCTATGTAAATTCTTATCCAAATGCGGATAACAAGCTATTTAAATTTTGCTTTTTTTTTCAATATGAATACCTTAACTTAAATAGAGATATCTTCAAAGTGTTTATTTATGAGACTACAAACGGGCTATGGCAGTAACTTTCTGGAAGAGCTCACAACTTGGATATAAAAGACCCTGAAGCCCCTCCCCTTATAGAAATAAAAAACTACAATGGATTTTGTTATTTCCAGAAACCTTTCTTTACTTCAAATCAAAATTTTATGCCACATATAAATAGTTCTCTAGGAGCCTGAGTGATAGCACATCTGGGAGGGTGTTTGCCTTTACATGCTGCCAACCCTAAATGGACCCAAGTTTGATCTCCAGCAACTCATATGGTCCCCTAAGCTTGCCAGGAGAGATTTATGAGCACAGAGCCAGGAGTACCTCCTAAGCACCACCAGGTGTGGCCCAAAAGCAAACAAACAAACAAAAAAAATCAGACAACAAATAAATAGTTCTTTAATAATTTTTGCTGGATAGCCATGAATCATGCTCAGTATCTCACACATTTGAGGCACATGCTCTACATGCAAGGCCATATCTAAAATCTAAAATACTAAATCTAAATTCTATTCTTAATGCCCAAATCAGTATGCTGGAAAATTTGCGATCATTTTTAAAAATTAGCTAAATGCTAATAGTCTTTGTTTCTCCAGAAGCTTGGTTCCAGCTTAAGTCAGACAAGACAGTATTTCTACCTGCTTCAGAGTTATTCTATTGCTGCATACCTATTTTTAGATATTCCTCATTGTTCTTTTCGGAAGGGACAATTCGTGAATTGTAAATAGCCAACACAGACTATTGTATACAAATTTGTGACTTGGCAATGCCATCTTGAAAACCAGATTAAGTTTGTTGATATCTATGAGTATAATTTTTACTCTCTTGTATGCTGTTTTTCCTTCATACATTTTTTTTCCAGTTCTAGAAATTGAAGTTAGGTTTTATCACATGCAAGGCATGCAATTTGTTGCTGAGAAAGATCCCCAGACTCCCTTTTTGGGGGAGTGAGGGTTGGCAGGGAGATATGTTTTATGCAAAAAAAGGGTATAGTGTTGCTTGCAGAGAAATATTTCCATTAGATAAGCTTTATTCAGGCATGTATTATAATGCTTTTGACTGTGAGTTCCATGTTTATGAATGAACAAAGTATATTAAAAGAGGCATTTTCAAACAAGTCTTCATAAAATAAGGTTAGGAACTGAATAGTTGATGAAAATGTTGTGGTCAGATGCTTCAGAAACATAACCTTGTGTTGCCTTAGGAATAATATTTGTTACTTCAATGTTTATATAGTTCTATCACAACTATCCTAAAAGTTTGTTTTTCAAATTTTTTTTTGTTTATTTGTTTATGGGTCACAACACCTGGCGATTCTCAGGGCTTATTCTGGGCTTTGTGCTCAGGATGATTGGGTGATGAATAGTGATTGGGGTTACTTGGGTGATGATATGTGGTTCTCAAAACTTGAATCAAGATCAGAGGAACACAGAGCAACTCCTTTCCCTGTATAGTTTCTCTGGCCACTAATTTTTCAAGTGCTAAATAAAAGAAGTTGCAGTCATCAGCCAGTTTTGAGTAAATATGAAAAGAAAAGAATTTTATTATTCATGTCATTACAAAGATAAAGTATTGCTTATTATTATTATTATTATTATTATTATTATTATTAACTTATTGGTAGTTCCCAAAAGAAAATTGTTGTTGCTGTTGTTTTTCTTCTTCTTTGTTCATTTGGTGAAGATTGAGAAAGTGCTTGAACTGAAAAATCAACACACAGGCCAGAGAGATAGTGTGAGAGGTAAGAAGTTTGAAAGTGGCAAACCCGGGGCCGGTGAGGTGGCGCTAGAGGTAAGGTGTCTGCCTTGCAAGCGCTAGCCAAGGAAGGACTGAGGTTCTATCCTTCAGCGTCCCATATGGTCCCCTCAAGCCAGGGGCAATTTCTGAGCGCTTAGCCAGGAGTAACCCCTGAGCATCAAAGAGGTGTGGCCCAAAGCCCCCTACTCCCCCCATAAAAAAGTAAGTGACAAACCCAGTTTGGTCTCTGACATCACTTTTGGTGCTTCAAGCACTTCCAGAAGTTATTCTCTGGCAAGAGCCAGGGGTAAATACTCAGCAGCAACAGGTGGGATCCCAAAGCTAAACTAAACTCAGTGAAAATAAAAGTAAATATAAGTGGTATCTGCATGTTTACTTATTACAATTGTAGTTTATTCACATATCCAGCGAATATTGTGAAGCATTCACCATGGGCCCTGGAATATAACAATAAATAGATAATTTAAAGAACATATCTTAAATTTAATCTTTAAGTTTTTTTCTTTTTTAAGTTTTTTTTTAAATACTTAAAACCTTTTTAAAATATAAATGATTAAAATCAAACTCCCACCTGAAAACATTTTAATGAATTTGGGATCCATAAAAGTTTAGCCTGAGGTTTTTAAAAAATTCCCACAGTGATTGTTTTTTTTACACTGTGCAATCTTTGTGAATCACTGATCTAATGTATTTTTAGTCCAAAAGAATCACATCAGTGTTTGAAGAGATTGATCTAGGAGAGCAGATGATTCTGTCCAGACTACATAAGGTACCACAGGCACCACCAGAAGTGAGTACAGAATTAGGAGTAAGCTCAGAGCACAACAAAATTCCACATCCTCCCTCACAACCTGAGAAAGACAATTTGATGTAGGGAAGTGAAGTGGTTTATATTTCAAGTGAGTGGTGTCTATCTGCCTACTGAATTCTATCAATGCTACTTAATTCTATCAAGATAATTTGCTACTGTTCCTGAGTAAATAGTAAAATCATATGTGTATAAATCTTTATGTATATGCTTGTATGTTTGTATATATATATAAATGTGTATGTAAAGATATAGGACAGATGATAGATGATAGATAGATAGATAGGTTGATCCCAGATACTACAATTTGTGGTATTATAAATTTCAGAATGTTTGAATCAAATCATGCTCTCAGCATGGTAAAACTAATTTTTTAAGTATTGTAATACCTAAGCATGTTTCTGAAATAACTATTGACTTTTCATACTTCTTTTTACTTAATGCAGCAGATGTGGGATCAGAGAGTCACCACAAACTTAAATATTGTCAGTAGCTCTGCTGAGGTTGCAGTGGTAACCATGATAGTACATACTATAAAAGGAAATTCAGAAATACTGACTGTGAATTCTTAGCATGTTCCCTATATCCAGATTTTTTTTTCTTCCCTTAGCAGTATAATCTACTTCCCGGTTAATAATTTAGTACTAATCAACTCCTTATCTTCAGAAAAGGAGAGTCTGTTTTGAATCATAAGGCAGCTGACCTTGAATATAGATTTAATGTATGCAGATTTCTCATACTATCTCTAAGCATTTACTTGAAGAGTGCATTCTTGGTTACAGCTGTGCATTCTTTCTAAAAATAACTGACAACTTCCTTTCTTCTTTAGCTTTTTTTTTTATTACTTTAAGGGAAGTAGAAAAAA
>PVKC010011812.1:0-24312 GCA_004027635.1 Crocidura indochinensis | reverse complement strand
GAAGACACTATGTTCGACTGCTGAGCAGACTCTTTTAGTTTAGTTATGCTTTATTCATTCAACAAGTATTGATTGAATGCTACTCACTGTTCAAAACCCAGATTTTTCCTCTGGGTTCATTCCCACTCTTGTCCTACAAGGTGTGTTAATGCATATGTGAAATTCTTAAAAATAAATAACAAAAAAGGAGAACTCAAGTAAAGCACGGGGGGGGGCACAAATAACACTAAAAAAGAAAATATCTTTAAATGAAGAGTTTAATCTGCATCAATTATAACAGTAAGCAGTTTGATAAAACTTCAGAAATATCTAAAAAAAATGCTGTAACTGTCAATAACTGTTAATTTTGAAAATACTTAACTTTTTATCTGACCAAAAAAGTGGCTTAAGATGAGCATATCATATTATATAGTTTATTAACATGCTTTTAACTACCCATTGGGCTTTTTCAGTAACATTTCACTTAAAAAAATTCATTGCTTCTAATTTAAATTCGACAACTAAGAACAAAATAAATAAATAAATAAATAAATAAATAAATAAATAAATAAATAAATAAATAAAACCATAGAAGTGAACAAATCTTCTCCAATCAAGTGGAAGGCAGGATCATTCCTGGCAGGCAGTATCTTCTTTTCTTACTTAAGTTGGTTGATGAAGCCAAGTATGAGAAGTGAACCGAAATGTCAGGCAGAATGGTCTACGGGCAGGGCACTAAGATCTACAGCCCTTGTTGCCTTTAAAGAAAATGAGGTAAATAAGTATAAAATACATTCAAGTTAGAAACTGACAGTGGATATCACAATGATCTTAATAGTTTCGAATACTTAATTTGAATAGGGAGCATATAGTTCTGTGATCTTTTTTATTTATTAGTTCACTTTGAAATTTTACTTACTATTCCGTCAAATTCCAATAAAACTGAGAAAGGGCTAATAAATATCTTGGGACTGCTACTACTAAACAAACATAACGAACCTCAGAAAGTTAAGAATTTTAAGTGTATTCACTGTAAACGAATTATTCTCAACAGATTTGGAATACTGAAGTGCTTTAAGACAAATGCCTTTATTATACAGTATGATATAACTTATGGTTTTGTCAATTTTGTTTGTTCTTCAATTTTGGTAAATCAAATCCCCCCACCCCCTTTTAGAACAATACTACTAGAAATTGAAAATAATTGCTCTTCTTTCAATAGACCTTTTGTACATTATTTTTTATCCAATGTAATTTTGAATTCACTGTAACTGTGAATTTAAAATAGTGCTCTTTATGCAAAATAGAGCTATAACTGCCCAGGTTCGGTTCAAAAGGTTTTTCTACTCCAAAGTTCCAAGAAATTCTTGCTAGAAGTCTTCTCCCTGCTTAAATCCTAGCACACAGACTCAAGATGGTGTCCCTCAAGTCTACGTTATACTAGCAAGTTTACTTTAGAAGTTTTGGGTAGGTAGGCAAGAGTGGCTTGACCTGTAGCCATGGTTTTGGCTGTTTCTTACTTACTTCTATTTCTTCTTTGGGGGGGGGGTGCCAGTCACACCTGGCAGCGTTCAGGGGTTATTCCTGGCTCTATGCTCAGAAATCACTCCTGGCAGGCACAGGGACCATATGGGATGCAGGTTTTCGAACCACCGCCCTTCCACATGCAAGGCCAACACCTTACCTCCATGCTATCTCTCTGGTCATTTAATTCTATTTCTTAAAATGATGAGAATAAATGTTCTTCAATTTATGTGTTTTGATAGCTGACTTAAAAGTAGTTGATACTGAAAACTAATGTTTTTTACATACCTTAGTTTTAAACTGTCTCTTCTGAAGATTTATCTACCTCAGTGACAGCATTTTCTTCCTAGGCATGAAAGGGTTTAAAATTATGTAAGATTTTAAATTCTCTTGCTAGTTTAATCAGTTTCAACCAAGGATTCTCAACCTTTCTGAAGTGATGAGTCATTATCAGACTAACCAGTGCTGGCATCTAGTTGATGCTTTATTATTTTTTACTTTTTCATTTGCATAATTGTTTTCTCTGTTTAAAATTCTCAGGTAGGGAAGGGTAGGGGCAATGATACCTTGGAACTTGAAAATGTAATCATCCCACATAGTCCACTGGTGCCTTCCAACTTCCACCCAGACACCAAGCAAAGAAGTCTCCCCCCAAATTTTTTCCTTCTACCAAATTTCAATTCAACTCTAGAAGGGCAGGCAGGGAAGGAAGGAGCCTTGATAGTGAATGTCAAGTGTTTTCCAAAGAAAGTAATTGTGGGACCAGAGATAGTACAGCAGATAGGACTCTTAACTTTCACGCAGATGACCAGAGTTCAATCCCAGTACCCCGTATGGTCCCGAGTTGCCAGGATAATCTCTGAGCACAGAGCCTGGAGTTAACTCAGGTGTGGCCCCCAATTAAAGAAAAAGAAGTTAATTTTAAGGCACATTCCTTTTATCTGCTTATTCTTTTAATGTTACTCTTCTGCTAAGAGAAATCGTGTTCCTCTGGTTCTCTTTTTTGTCCTGGGAGTTATAATGTTTTTTTTTCAAGTTAGTCAGGAGCTCAGGAATTTAAAAATATGGGGTACTTCTAAATAGGCTGAGAATTCCTGGTATAACCAAAAATCATGTGGTCTTAAACTTTTGAAATTTACTACTTTAGCCAGAATAAAGAACTTACTTTCACTCTGGAATATATTATAAAAGTTAGTATTTGTAAGGGAAAAGTACGTAAATTGCAAATATGCATTGCCGCACCACCACAGCATGCAAATTATCTAAAGAGTTCTCAACTGAAGCGTTTTAGAAAAAAAAGTTTCTAAAAATAGTTGGCAAAGCAATTAAAATTATTTTGATCCTATATAAGATTGAAATAAGTTTGAAGTTGATTGAAATAAGTAAAATATAAATAAAGATGTCCTATTAATAGAGAAAATGTTGACTTAGCAATAAATAATTATATTTTTCAGAGCCAATCTTTAAAATTCCAGTATTTTGGAAATATCAGTAGAAAGGTGTCAATAAATTCTTTTCAGTTTTAGTTTTCTACACACTTTACTCATCAATATCAATTCACTTATCAGAGATGAATGGATCTGGCTTAAATATTATGCTACAAAAATAGAACTCTGAGGTTTAAAATGAAGGTCAATATCTTATAGACCCTAAATGATGAGAATCTAAGGGACTGGCTAATTTAGAGTAACAATTTTCCATTTCTGTGGATTCATTTGATAGTATAGATGTACAGATGAGAATCTAATAGAGTTATAAATTAGAAATAGATACAGACACAATCATGGACACAGTTTCAAAAGGATGAAGGTGTGACTCAATAATACATCTGGTCAATTTCTGTAGCAGTATGAAGAAAGTTCAAACTTTTCTAGAATGTTCATATAATTGTTATCTGCCCAGGATCTGGATAAATTGTTTTATTAAAGCTCGCCAAAAATGCATAATCTAGAGTATTACTGTTAGGCCCTCCTGCCTCACAGAAGCAGAATTTGGGTACTGTGACCAAGGAGCCAAGCCCCTTCAGACAGATTATTTAGGGCAGCTCAATTCATATATGCACTTCCAACTGCATAATATAAATCTGGAACTTCAGGGGATAAAACAAACACAAAAATCATTTTAAATTCTAACAAGAACATGAATCATCCCTTACTCTTGTGAATAAAAATTCATGAGTCAGAATAGCATGCAATTTTTTTTATTGTTTTCTAAGTCTATTTGTACACTTAATACTCTATGTTAACTTCATAAACAGTATACATACGAGAACAATATTAAGCAGAATATACTCTTCAGAAGAGAAACAAAATATTGTCTGAGAAATAGTGACTAATTATACAATATTGAAAATTAATACCATAACTATTAAACTGTTAAAACATTTCGATGATATCAATAACATATCTTTAAAAAACTGGTCAAAACATTTGTTAAAATCATGCAAAGTGAACACTTCATGAAAAATGTTAGCATATACTCAACACCAAGGAAATGAAAACAAATATAGCAACTACCAAGTGCAATGACTTGTTAAGTAAATAATTTATGCATTAACTTAATAAAATTAATTAGATGATAGTCATCACAAATATAACACCAACATTCAGGTAAGAGCACATTCACGATATCACACGTATAATATTCTTTGTGACTGAGGATATACTGCCAAAATTAATTCCACATAAATTCAGCTAAAGTTCAAGAACAAAAGGAGCAATGCTTGGAGACAGGTACATGTCTAGTTTACTTAATACTGAAGTATGATCATTCCCTCTACTCTAACAATAAATGAAAAGTCACATCAGTGTAATCTTTTTTTATTACATGTTTTTACTCTTTAAAAAAGTATTTTCTTGCATATGATCATTTCCCTTGGTCTAACTTAGGAATAGACAAAGTAAATAAATTCTGCTTGCTACAGAAGACAATTATTTCACTTTATCTAGTCTGTCATATTGCTGTCACTGACCTTTCTGATGTAACTGTCTCCTCATTTGTTCACTCTATAAGTATTTATTATTGCCTGTTATTAGTAAGTTATCCTACATTTAATATTTTTCCTCTCATATTTCAATGGTCAATGAAAAATGGTAGAAACAAAATTTAATGAGTTAGAGCAAACCAGGTGGGTTCTCAAGCAGATGGAAAATGCCTAAAGTCATGTCTAGAAATTTGGAGACCAACCAGGTGACCTCCTTGTAAGGTCATGGTCCTTGCAACTTCTAATGGCTAGTTATGAGACTTTACTTTGTGCATAAATGACTTACTTTCCTATCAATTCCCCTTTATCATATATTTTCTACTTGAAAAAGTTTAATAAGAAATTTGTTAGTACATAGAATACTGGTGACTGGTCCTTAAATTATACTTTTTAATCTGTGGACTAATCTGTAAATTTCCATTTCTATTTTGAATCTAAAGAGAGTATAATTTACTTCTGGATCATCTAATTCCAAGTTTTCTCTCAAATATTTGATAAGTAAATCTCCTACAAAAAGAGTCTCTAAATTCTTATTTTGTTTGGCAAATTGAGTCCTTTGTTTAATAATTTATTTGATTTATCTTTATTTCAGATCTTATCTAAAATTTTTATGGGGTTATGTACCAATAAAGATCAAATTAACAGTATTTGAATTCTTAAGCTTCTAACTATAAGCATGGGTGATTGGGTGATAACCACTCTCTCCTCTAGTTTGCTTTATTGTTTAACCAAAGGTCTTCTCAGACATTGTTATGACATATATAAAGATAATATGCATGGACAAATTCACTATAAAACTCAATACTGTTCTACTTCTGCTTATTCTTCCTTAAAGAATGCTTTCTCTTTCCTCTCCAAAACCTGTACTCTCAGGAGAAGCTACTGCATGAAGCTCTGAAGAATCTTTTGAGAGCCTTGTGTAACTTGAACGTTGGCTTCGCTTATGTGCCATGCTTTTTAGATTTTCATTCTGCACAGAAGTTGAGTTGGAACTGGAACTAGGCCTCAAAATGACCTGTGAAGTATCCCTAAGTCCCTCCATTTCATCAAAATTCTGATTAGCTCGATTGGTGGGAGCACTGTTGTTGTTCAGGGTCACAGTACTGGGTGTACGATTCAGATTGTAGGCTTTCTGACACGATGGCCAGTTCTCCTCGGGGCTACTGGCTATTAAGCTACACTCGGAAGGGCTTTTCTTGTCTTCTGAGCAAATGGACATCCGAGCTATGATTGGGTCTTGCAGGCCACTCAAGCTATGTGGTATTCCCCGTTTTCCAGGATGGCTGTCATCTTCAAGTTCTATGAGATTTGCCTTTTCAAGCTGGGCATCATCAGCAGCTTCATTGTGGAGAGAGTGATTTGGAGAGCTTTCATTGGATCTCACTCCTGAATCGGATGAATCTTTTTTGTCAAGAAGGGCGTCGGATAAATACTCTTTAGCTTTAATGAAGGTTCTAATGGGCTCAGCACTATGTTCAGGAGACTTTGATGCTCTTTCTACTTTCCCATCAGCCTTTTTATCTTTGTCATCTTTGAGCAGTGGAGTATTATCTGATTCTTCTGTTCCAGATTCATCTTCATCACTTGGAAGTTTTTGATAGCGCAGTCCACCTCCTTTAAGCTTCAAGTCTGTCTGGAAGAGACTAGACCTTTCTGAAGATTTCTTGCTGGAGAGAAGTTTACTGCCTGACTGATCAGATTTTTCATCTTCCTCGGTGATAGGATCCAATGGTGAGGCATCACTAGTAGAAACCCCTGATGATGAGTAATCTATAACATCTCCCCTCTTCATTAAAAATGCCTTCCTTCCATCATCTTGCTTTGGTTCACTGTCTTTACCTTTTTCTACTTCTAGATTAGAATGAATAGAGCCCCCCGATGAACTCTGACCCATGTAATATGTGCTATGTGGAGAAGATCTGCCACTAATTGTTGTAGACCCTGTTCCCCCTTCTAACTGTGACATCTGAGCAATATATTCTCTATAGGCATCCCTATACTCAGCCTGCACCTTATCAGTAAGCTTTGAAATTTCAATACTGGAATCCTGGGAATTAAGACTCGAAAGACTTGGGGTTCTTCGAGTTTGTGACTGTAAAGACAAAAATAAAAATTAATTCAAATAAGCAAAAAAAAGGGCATAGTAAACATCTCAGAAGTATAAATGTATATAATTTTTTAAATCTTCAAAACACCAAATTAATTTAAGGTTGTTCTTCATAATATACTTTAACAAAAGCTGTGAGTTATTTTAAAATCAGAACGATTTATATTCTCAAACTTTTAAGTTTTTTAAGATAGTCATTTTTATTGATAAAAATATAAAAAATTTCTTTTAGAAAGAAAATATGCATTAACATATCCAAGATACTCAATCTTCAATGTACAACATAAAGTATATCTCAGACTATAATTCAGAATGGGAAGAAAATTCTTAAAGGAAGAGGGTATAGAAAGCAATAGAAAACATAAAAGGATTCAAGTAATCAGAAATGGGATGGAAGCCACCAGTCAGGTCCTGATTCACAAATAAATGAAATCTATCAGAAGTGTAACTTCTGGGGGCCGGGCGGTGGCGCTGGAGGTAAGGTGCCTGCGCTAACCTAGGACGGACCACGGTTCGATCCCCTGGTTCCCCATATGGTCCCCCGTGCCTGCCAGGAGTGACTTCTGAGCGAATAGCCAGGAGTAACCGCTGAGCATCACCGGGTGTGGCCCAAAAACAAAAACAAAAACAAAAAACAGAGGTGTAACTTCTATTATAGTGTAATATTCTTTTTTTCCTTTTATCCTTCTTGTCAAGAAGGGAAGGGAAGGGAAGGGGGAAGGGAAAGGGAAATGGAAAGGGGAAGGGAATGGGAAATGGAAAGGGAAGAGAAGGGGGAAGGGAAGGAGGAAGAAGGGGGAAGGGAAGGAAGGGGAAGGGAAGGAGGGGGAAGGAAAGGAAAGGAAGGGAAAGGAAAGGGAAAAAGGAAAGGAAAGGAAAACAGAAAGGAAAGGGAAGGAAAGGAAAGGGAAGGGAAGGGAAAGGAAGGGAAGGGAAGGGAAGGAAAGGAGAAAGGAAAGAAGAAAGGAGAGGAAGAAGAAAGGAAAGGGAAGGGAAGGGAAGGAAAGGAAAGAAGAAAGGAAAGGGAAGGGAAGGGAAGGGAAGGAAAGGGAAGGAAAAGAAGGGGAGGGGAGGGGAGGAGAGGGGAGGAAAGGAAGGGAAGGGAAGTGAAGGGAAGGAAAAGAAAGAAAAAGAAAGAAAGAGAAAGAAAGAAAGAAAGAAAGAAAGAAAAGGGAAAGGAAAAAAGAAAAAACAAACAAAAAATAGGAGGGAAGGAGGAAGAAAAAGAAGGAAAGGTATTATAGTTAATATTTAAATGAATTAGATTTCACAAAAGCTAATAATTAAGACATAAAGTACAAAATTATCAGAATTAGGGAAAAAGGGGAAGGAAATTTTAAAAAAAAGCTATAAGTTTAAGAAGGGACAAAAACAATGACTGAAACAAAAAAGCAGAAAGAAAACAGTGTCATCTTGCCCATACAGAGAATCTGATCACCTCCTTGATAAGGTTTCCTGCAACTGGATTCTGGATTCAGACAATGAGGAAGTGGCCTTTACTGAAAGGCAGGGTCAGCACCCATTTTCAGTGAGTACACAAGATCTAAATTATGTTCATAAGAATATGATGACATCATTTGACTCTCTCAATTGGTACAATGCAGTTTCCATAAGTTCTATATTGTATATAAGAGAAACTATAAATAGAAACTTAATTGTCTTCTCTTAAAGGGCATTAATGAAACGAGTAAAACAATACCATTTCCATTAAAGTTTTGTTTTAGAAAATAATGTCTTTTAAAACTGAAATGTCTATACTAACATGTAACTGGTTAAAACTTAATTATTAACTTTATTTAACTTTTAATACAGTGACTATTAACAAACAAAAGTTGCATAAGCAAAAGCTATTTGGGGGTCTTCAATAATTTTTTAAGAATATAAAGGGATTTTAAGATATAGAGAAGATTGGAGTGTGTGTGTTTATGTGTGTGTAATGATTATAGTTGAAAGAAACAAAAAAAAGGGTGAAGTGTGGATTTACTATAAAATAAGGTATGGTCATACTATGGAGGTAGAAGCAATACTCAGAGAGGCACAAGGTTATTCCTGTTGGTACTCAATCAACTAGCTGGATAGCCAGTGCTACTGAAAGCCATGTTGGTTTGGCTGGGAATGCTCAGAAATCCCTGGGCAATACCTGAAGGCAGTAGTATTGATCACATAGTCTAATGGATTAAATTTGGTACCTTGGGCACACAAGGCACGCAGCCCTGACCTCTGAGCTATCCCATAGTCCCTTTAAGGAAGCGTTTTTACCTTAATTACAACCTAATAATAAAATCATTCCCTAACATGAAGAAATAAGAGAGACAAGATGTAGAAAGATAATTTAAAAAATGTCTACTACAAAGTACCCTTAAAGCAGTAATTTTACAAGGCACTACTCTCCCTTCCTATTCCCTTTCAGTGGCTCTCAGAAGCCTCACTTGTTTTCTTTTTCTGCATGTCATCTTCTCTGTAGTGTTCCCATTTATTTTCTCTATTCATTTTCACATGTCTACAACTTCTGTTTCTATTATCATTTCTATCTCTTACCTCTTCTAAAAATATTCAAAGAAACAATTCACTGATATCTAATACCAGAAGATAAAGATAAAGCAAATACCTATCAATACTATGTATATATTGAACATTTATATATAGTTTTCCTCAAAGGAATATGTATAACAAGTTTGTCTACAATGATTTTATTACTAACAATTAATGGATTTAAGAAGAAAATGGTCATCAAAAACTAATCTCTCTCTCTCTCTCTCTCTCTCTCTCTCTTTCTCTCTCCCTCTTCTTTTTGGTTTTGGGGCCACACCCAGTGACGCTCAGGAGTTACTCCTGGCTATGCGCTCAGAAATCACTCCTGGCTTGGGGACCATATGGGACGCCAGGGGATCAAACCACAGTCTGTCCTAGGCTAGCTCAGGCAAGGCAGACATCTTATCACTTGCACCACCGCACCAGCCCCTAAAACTAATTTTCTAATATTCTAATCCAGGACTGATTTACCCGTATGCCACTACTCTATTTTCATCTATCAATTTCTGAGATAATTTTATCAACTATTATCTCCAAAAGAATACAGTTCCTTAACAAAAGGAGGTGCTTTATCCCAGTCTATAACATTTGCACTGGAACTCAAATCATTTTCTGAATGATTATGTAAATGTAGCAATATAACCTCAATGAATTAAACCTCTTTGGTTTCAATATGAAAATGACAATAAATACCTGCCAACTTAGATTACTATGACGTGGGGCACCCTCATCCAGGCCAAGTGTATTCAGTTCTTCAAAGCTGAAGTTCAGTGTGTAGGGCTGATTGGAAAGCTCGGTGTGAGGCAGTTCATTGTGTGAAGAATGACGAGCAGTTTCCCCATGAGACACTGGGCCACTGTTGTTTTCACTCAGCAAACGTGGTTCTTCAGGGACCACTTGGTTCTCTGCATTTCTCATCTCTAGTACCTTGACAGACAGTTAAAATAACATCAATATCCACATCAATGAATTGTATTTCAGAAGTTGTAGGGATTAACAACTTAGAAATGGGCAGTCACTCAATGGTAAAAACATCTTTTAAGTAGAAACACTGTAATGGGAGGAAAACATATCTCTGAACAGAATAGAATTCTGTTTGAAAGCAGACAAATGGACATTTATAGGCAAGGGGGAGTTGGGGGTCAGAGAGTGGACAATTGCTAAAAAGAACCATTAGAAATAAGAGAGACTCTAGCTTAAATGACTTGATAAGGATCCTGCTGGTGGAAAGCCCGGTGACCTTGGAGATGGTGGGGAATAAGGAATCTGATCAGATACCATGGTCCTACACACTGAGTGAAGGTTCTGTTTGAATTTCATGAGTTTTGCTAAATCTGGCATGATTGACAACAAGGTTTAAATGCTAAGACACTTCTGAACAGAATTAGATCAAGAGAAGCACTTTTCAATTATAAATTATGTAGAGTTGACAAAGGTCTCTTCCTAAATTTTTCAAATAAAATCCCCAAAGGGATTGCTGATTGCTGCTATTTATTCTGTATGAAATACTACTTAAGGGTAGTTTGTAAGTAGAAAACAGTTTTTAGATGTTTTTAAGTATAGAAAATACAAATTTAGAGCATATTTCACTATAAGTTTAGACCATATATAAAAAACAAAAAGCATTTTTGTCTAATCTAAGTCTAAAATACAAATATCTTACTGTGCTTCTAAAAAGATGCCAGTCTCCAAAATTCATATTCATCTCTTTCTTCAGTTCATCGATGTTACACTGAGCTAATACACGACCATTTATGTTTGCCTAAATAAAAATATAAAGCCAAAAAAAGTCAGACATTATAAAGTAATTTGTGATTAAGTATATTTATAGTTATTTAAAGTCAATAAAGATTAGAAACATCAATCAAAAAGGCCTCTCATTCCATGTAATTAATATAATAAACAAGTTAAAATTTCACAACATAAGCCTCTTCATAAAAATCAAGACATTCCCCTGTGTGTATGAAGCACTTATGAAAAACATTCATTTTTCAAGAACCAATACTAACCCTTCCAAATTCGCCCCAAATACCTACCCTGTCACGAGCAATACAAAACATCAAATATGAAATGGAAGAAACATATGAGAACCTATGCCCATCACAGCATTATTAACTAAAGCCAAGATTCCAACACTAGAATAAAGAAGATGTGGCATATATATAATGCAATACTACTAAGGAGAAATAATCAACTCTTGTAGTTTACTGCAATTTGGATGGAATCAGAGGGTGTGAGAAGAAAATGATAAAGAACAAATTAGTCATCCATATAAAGAATTAGAAAACCTCTAATGAAATAAACCTTAAGATAAGGTCAGCAGAGATATGGACTAAAGATGCAAAGGTAAAAAGAACTTGAAATAAAGATGGAAGGATGTTAACACTCTGGCACTGGGCATGGTACAGTATTACTGCAAGTATAAAATATTAATACTGGTGAAAAAGAAATGATGGGAAGGAGGAAGGGTGAGTGACTTGGTATAATGGACCTTTGAGTCCAGACTTCAGTGAAAAGAAAATCACTGACTTATGGAAACAAAATGATCACAAAGGATATCCATTGGAGACTTCATTATTTCCTGATGCTACTTATACATCCACAGGAGAAAATCAGTTTGTACCTGGGAGAAGAACTAATGGTTTTGCAAACAGAAATCAATATTCACAAGGTATGGAGGGATATTATCTGAAAACTATTTGACTAGATGTATGTTAAGATTAAGATTAGTGAAACAGTATAGTGGGATGGTATTTGTATTGCATGTGGTCAACCAAGGTTTGATATCCATCCATCCTATATGGGCCGCTAAGCTGTCAGAAGTGGTCCTGAGTGCAGACAGAGGAGTAAGCCCTGAGTACTGCAGGGTGTGACCCTCAAACAAACAAGCAAATGAAAGTTTAGTAGAATAGTATATGTATTTCTTTTGAAAAAACTTAAGTCATTATTTAAGCAAGCAAGCAAGCATTAGACTTTTGCAGTAATATGCCTTTATTATAGATGTCAGATATAAAAGGTATGCTTAATGGAAATATATATTATAACTGGGACTTCAATCTTCCTTGCAATAAATGTACAACTTTGTGGAAGCTACTGGACTTGAAAGAATGGAACCTAGAAAGTAATAAACTTTCTCAATGTAGCTTTGTAAACCCTAAGGGGCTTTTATCAAAAGAGGAATGATCGGGTCCAGAGTGATGGTGCAGAGGTAGGGGCGTTTGCCTTGCATGACCCAGGATGGATTGTGGTTAGATCCCCCAGCGTCCCATATGGCACATGGCCCCCCCCACGCCAGGAGTGATTTCAGAGTGCATAACCAGGAGTAACCCCTGAGTCCGCCCCACAAAAGAGGAATGATCATAAGTTCTGTTAGGCATGAAAATGAGATTATTTTTTTATCAAATATGAAATAAAATACAAGGATGGATTATTTTGAAAATTATCAAGTCACTAATAATACAATTAAAGAAAATGTAGTAGGAGGGAAACCTTTAAATTTGTATGTTGTAACTTGAAAAATATGAGTGACTTTATTTAAATGTGAAATTTCAAAGCAGTTATCAAGATATTTCATTAAGACATTTCTCATCAAGAGTGTTTTCATTTATACTTTCACTTTTTCAATAATACAATATACCTTTTAATTTTAATTGCCAAGTTTAGGAACTATAAGTTAGGACATGAAATAGTAATAATTATGTTTCCATTTCCATTTAATTTTCCCATTTCAACAGAGGACCCATCTTTAAGAAGCTAAACATAAAATGTTCACTCTCCATAGACCCTGTGTTTCACACCCTCACCTCGCCTCAAGCCGGCAGGTAAATGTATGTATACATTACCTTTTTGATTGTTGCACAATACTGAGGCAGCATACTCTGGTCCAACCCTTCTATTTGTTTCAGCTTCTCACAAACTGCATCCACATTCATTGAGTTCAGTGATATCACTGGTCCTGAGGCTGAGCCTGATCCCTAGATAAGTCATATGAAAATTAGATGTGATGAAGAGCAGTTTGATGGCAGACATAAAGAGTCAAGTGACAGAAAAACATACCATGAGTTACTTTGATAAACGACACATTTTCAAATGAAGTGAAAACAAAGAATGTGTATAATATTGTAAAATGCCAAGAGGAAATAGATGTAGCTATTGCTCTCTCTGAATGAGTAGCTTGTTTTCTAGAGGATACAACATAATCATAAAGGCCACTTTTCGAATACAGTGAATATGACCTAGACAGTGCTAACCTCTCAAATGTTCAGAGTCTAACCTATTATTTAATAGGCTTTTTTTTTGTTTTGTTTTGTTTTTGGGCCACACCCAGTGACGCTCAGGGGTTACTTCTGGCTATGCGCTCAGAAGTCGCTTCTGGCTTGGGGGATCATATGGGAAACCAGGGGATCGAACCGCGGTCCATCCTTGGCTAGCGCAGGCAAGGCAGGCACCTTACCTCCAGAGCCAACGCCCGGCCCCCACTTAATAGGCTTAATATAGGAAGAACAGGGGTTTTTAGAAAGGGAGAAAATAAATGATTTTTTATTACATTATAAAATTACAAAAGGCTAAACTACAAAATAATTTTAAAGGTGCCTATACTAAAGAGCTGATATTTGTCAGAGACTACCTAAATATTATACCAACACTGAAGCTTTAACTCTTAATCATATTTTATGTCCAAGGGATCTAGACTCCCCCCAATAATCTATACAATAATTATGTACACAGAATAATAGTAATACTTCTTAAATATGTGAAGTGAGTATTTCATTACAATTTGGTTTCATTTCAAGTAAAAGTCAAAATACTGAAAGTATTTTGGTACTCAGAAGAAAGCTTCTGAATGTGATAGTGACAAAGAAGTATTTGTTTGTGAATCACCCAAAATACAAATGTACAGATGTACAGATATTGAGGCCTAAAGAGATTGACTATAAAGCCATGGAAAAAAAATAAAAAGCCAAAATGGTAAATGTGAACCAGAACCCTAACATGCTTCACAAACACCCATTCTCTTTATTTTGATTGTCTATTTTTTTTTCTTTTTGGGCCACACCTAGTGACGCTCAGGGGTTACTCCTAGCTATGTGCTCAGAAATAACTCCTGGCTTGGGGGACCATATGAGATGCTGGGGGATGGAACTGTGGTCTGTCCTAGGTTAGCATGTGGAAGGCAAACACCCTACTGCTTGCACCACCGCTCCAGCCCTCTATTTTTGGGGGTGGGGGGTCACACCCGGCAGTGCTCAGGGGTTACTTCGGGCTCTACAGGGTTACTCCTGGCTCTATGCTCAGAAATTGTTCCTGGCGAGCTCGGGATTCAAACCACCATACTTCTGCATTCAAGGCAAATGTCCTGCCTCCATGCTATCTCTCTGGCCCCCTGACTGTCTATTTTTGAGGAGAATAGAAACTAGACAAATGAAGTCAACTAGCAAAGATAATTCTGTTTTTAAGAATTAATTTAAATTGCTACTGCTACTTTCATAATTATCAGTACATAAGTAGACCACAATATTCAAACTACCTCCAGTCAGTTGCTAAAATGTATTCCTAAAATGAAAGCATAATACTTAATTATGAATTGATATGTGTACACACATAATTTAAACAAAATATATGTAATATTGCATGTAAATATAAATAGAACTAGAGAATAAGATATCTTAGCAGACGATTGGGACGTTAATTTTATGAGAGTTAGGAGGGCCTTAGCAAGCTTATTAAGACAGGTTCATCAAAATCTGGAAATTAATAACATGGGATATACTACACTAACACATTCAGTGTTTGCTTTAAATTAAATAGAATGCAAATATGCTATATATTATGTGATTTGAGATTCAATTACTTAAAAATACTAAAAGCAAAATACATCTTTACTGAATTTAGTTTTCATATCCCTAGACACAGTTCTATTTTCTGCCTAGATGAATATAGATAATTTTGAGAGTGTTAATTATATACTACCTATTAAGGAAAATTTAAATATTTTCTCTGAATTTTTAATAACCATACTTGTTTAATTATTTCTTTAACTCAAAGCAGCTTTACTGAAATAATATCTACCCAATTCATAGAATCCAATAAATCTTAATGTATGTACATAGTTGTGAAACCAATGCCACATGATTTTTAGATTGTTCTTTTAGTCATAAATGAAAACTCTTGTTCCCATTGAAGTCATTTGCCATCTCTTACAACATGCACTACTAGCCCTGCACAATTTACTTTCCATTTCTATCAACTGGTCTATCCTGGACACTTGATAATATGAAGTTACACTATATGAATGTGAAACAGCTTCTTTAACTTAATATGTTTTCAAGGTTAAACCATATTAGAGCTCAATATTCCTTTTTTTTGGGGGGGGGCACACCCAGTGACGCTCAGGAGTTACTCCTGGCTCTGCCCTCAGAAATTGCTCCTGGCTTGGGGACCACATGGGACGCCAGGGATAGAACCCAGATCCATCCTGGGTCAGTGTGCAAGGCAAACACCGTATCACTGTGTTATCGCTCCAACCCCAGAGCTCAATATTCTTAATTGCTAAATAATATTTATCATTTACATTATAATACTATATTTTTTGCCACTGCAATTTGTACTACACAATATATTTTTATTTTCCAACATGTCTCCTCTCTAAACACATTTATCTAGGTTCACATGTCTTTGGTTCAAAACTCAGAAAAAAATCTGATCATCTAAACAAATAACAATCACATTGGATTATAACTCATCGGATAAAATTAACATCAGTGAGACCACAGTGATATAAATAAGTAAATTTGTTTTTTTTTCATATAGAGTTCCAAGTAATAAATGTAGATAGAAGAGAGAACCATCATGAAAATACAACATAAGGTCAATTACTAGAACTGCTAATCAATAGTAAAATTAATGGAGGAATGTATAAACAGAAATAAGATATTTTTCAGGTTTATCTTTTGCAAAGGCAAAAATGAAAGTTTATAGTGTTGGGCTGGGACTATGACTCAGTAAATGAGTACTTGTCTTGTATATGTGAGGTTGAGTCTGATCCCAAGAACACACAGACAAAATTCACAGTGAAACTTTTCAGGCAACACCTTAACCTAAGTGATCAAGGTCAGCATTACCAGTGGTGAGACTCAGGATCACCAGACACTGCAATAAGATTCCTGAGAGCAGGGGGCCGGGCGGTGGCGCTGGAGGTAAGGTAGGCCTGCCTTGCCTGCGCTAACCTAGGACGAACCGTGGTTCGATCCCCCGGTTCCCCATATGGTCCCCCGTGCCTGCCAGGAACGACTTCTGAGCGAATAGCCAGGAGGAACCCCTGAGCGTCACCGGGTGTGACCCAAAAACCAAAAATCAAAAAAAAAAAAAAAAAGATTCCTGAGAGCAGCAGAGCATAATTACTGTAGTTCACTCACTAACGGTATTTATCTACCTTCTAGTTAGGATAAAATTGTAACAATCATAAAGGAATGGTTTACAGAAGCCAGCAATGTAGCTTGGTGGTCTAACACTTGCTTTGTATGTGTGAAGTCCTGGGTTCAGTCCCTGGCATCATCACACAAATATGACCAGTATTCTCCAAATGTGTTACTTAAGGTCACAGAGAACAGGAATGACTAATTATTCACCAAAAATTAAAGAACAATTCTTTTTTTGTTTTGGGGTCACATCCGGTGGCACTCAGTAGTTACTCCTGGCTCTGTGCACAGAAACTGCTCCTGGCAGCCTTGGGGGACCAAATGAGATGCCAGGGGATTGAACCCGGGTCTATCCTCAGTCGACCGCATGCAAGGCAAACGCCCTACCACTGTGCTATCGCTCTGGCCCCTAGAGAACTATTAAGGAAAATTTCCATAACAATAAAGATAGATAGATAGATAGATAGATAGATAGATAGATAGATAGATAGATAGATAGATAGATAGATAGATAACTCATCTGGGTCCTAGGCCAGCAAAATTATACCAGTAGAAAAATTGATAAAGTGCAACAAAGTCTGTAGTTGAGGTAACAGCACTGTATCAATTTTAATGCTGGTTCATGGGAAATATATTATAGTTACAAAGATGTTAACATAAAGGAAATACCATTTGTGTATATATATATATACATATATATATTTTGTTTGTTTGTTTGTTTTGGGGCCACACACGATGACACTAAAGGGTTACTCCTGGCTATGCACTCAGAAATCATTCTTGGCTTGGGGATGCCAGAGGATCGAACCGTGGCCCGACCTATGCTAGTGTGCGCAAGATAGATGCCTTACCACTAAGGTTTTATTTTAATCATAAAACTCCTTAGTTTTTATGCAAAATGTAAAAGTATAATAAATAAGAACAGATGAGCTCTTATCAGTTTAGGAAGAGAAATACAAAATATTCAAGCCATTTATTTCTACAGATAATCTGGAAATTCATATTTATAAAGGTACTATTCCTTATCTAAAATAGAAATAACACCTAATTTTATTTTCATGATCCCTTAAGCCTTACATTTTAGTGACATTTTTAAGCTTCACCTGGCAGCACTCAGTGGCTACTCCTGCTCTGTGTTCAGAAATTACTCCTGGCAGGCTCAGGATCCCAAATGGAATGCTGGGGATCGAGCCTGGACAAACACCCTATCCACTGTGCTATCGCTTTGGCCCCATTTTATCAATTCTTAAAAATATTTATCCTTCATTGGGTAAAAAGAAGTCTCGGAATGGCTTCCAGAAACTTCATAAGTCAGACACTCATATATAAACATAAGATCTCTTTAATTTCATTAAAACTGTAGTTCAAATCTGTATCACATGGTGTTTATCACTGTATAGGGACAATCATCAATAAATTATAGAGGTGCTTCTTTGGAAAGAAAAAAATTATAATTGTCTACAATAATATGCCATAAATAATCTTGAAACCAGCTAAATCTTATAACCAATGTAGTAGTTTTGAATGAAAATATAAAAAAATAAAAAGAAATATGATAAGTAATGTATACTTTTTTAAAAAGACTAATGTAAAAAGTAAAAAAAGAACCTTAAAAACCCTAATTATAGATTTTGACAATATGTAGAAAGGCATTACTTTAAAGTTTATACATTCTTATTTAAAATTTACCTGTTTGAGTCAACTATCTCTCAATTTATACAAAATTTTTCTAATATAAAAATTTTGAATGTAGATGTTAGTTTATACAGTTAAATATAAACTTCAAAATTTATACAAATCAGAAATTTTTAGGTAAACATCAGGGTAACCCAGTACATTTAAATTACATTGGTGTGACTATGAACTTTTATCTTGTAAGTCAATTAGAAACAATATTTGAAACATTGTCATCTTTAGTAAGTTTATTACAAAAGCATAGAATTCATTAGTGAGAAATGGGTGCCATGCAAATGCTGAAGCAGCTATTAAATAAAACCAAAAGCATTGAGATGAGCAGATTTATAAACAGCCCAGCAGAGCAGCTAGTTGCCAATGGTTGCTTCTAATAGCCTAAAAAAAAGTATGATTTCACTGAAGTTTCTGTACCTGTCTCTGTTTGTTAAACCAAGAGTCACACAGCTTCAAGGAAGGAATAAAACAAAATGAAGGACAGGAGTTTAAAGTAAATCATTAAACACACACGTCTGATAATCATAGGGAGAAGTTCCTTATTTTTTCCCTAACTTTACAGTAAACACAGCATGGAATACTCACATATATGAATATGTTTTAACCTTATTAATACTGCTGTTAAGTTTAAATAAACACTATAAAATTATATTCTATTCTATTATATATAATATATATATTATATTAAAAAGAATAACCCATGGGACATATACTCAATAAGAAAATCAATTTTCCATGAAAAGTCAATAATATTGTATACAAACTTAAAATTAATTTTAAAGTATTCACTCTGATTAAAGTGACTAGAATTAACAAATAAATTAAGTATTTAAATACTTAAAATTCACATAAAATCAAATAAAATAAACCTAAAAAACCTTAAGAGCCTTCCAAGGCTCTAAAACATAAATGCAATATTGAAAAGTATCTGTATACTATCATTAATATCTATTCAGCCATTTAGATTTAAAAAACTAACTCAACGTAGGCACCACTGATTTTTCTCTACTTATTAAATTGATGGTAAATATTTTTTAAATATTAAAAATAAGTTAGAGATGATCATATGGACTGAAATTAATTTGCAACACTTTTTAGTACAATGAAGTCTTTCCTGACCTAATGTTACAGATTTTTTAAGACATATTCAATATCTGGAGTAACTCATCGAAGTTTCATTAGCACACTTTTTTTGATAAATAAGTCTCTAAAAAGATACAGAAAAAAAATCTCTTTGAAGTCAGATTGAGATAAACTAAGAAAATATTTCTTCAATGAGTTACTCCAGATATTTTTCAGTAAAAAATCTTAAATTATAGTTTACTAAAAGTTCAGAAAGAAAACATATTTCTTGAGTTGATTTCTGCACAGACATCCAACTCAGAAAGGAATAAACTTTTCACTATATTATTAAAGAAAAACAAACCCATACTGAGACTAAATAATTAAAACGTGCTTGGGGTGGGGGAAGAAATAGGACAAGAGTTAGTGCCTGCCCCACATGCAGTCAACCCCAATTTGATCCCTAACACTATGTATGGTACCCAAGCACCACCAGGTGTGATTGATCCATGAACAAAGAGATGAAAATAGTCAGGTATGGCCCCATAAAAGGTAGGAAGGAACAGAATAGGACAGAACAAGACAGGATGGAAAAGGAAAGAAAGAGAAAGAAAAGAAAAAAGATGAGAGAAAAAAAGAAGCAAAGCAAAGAAAAAAAGAAATAGAGCTGGCCTTCTAAAGTATCTCAAAAGTTTGAGTCAACCAACCCACACTGAGAGAATCCTCCTAAAGCAGATAGAAAGAACATATTCAAAGTCTGCGATCTAAATTCAAGATGAATATCTCTGCAATCCTTACCCTTGGCATCTTTAACATTCGCATCCAAGTCTGGTCCTGAACAATGAGAGATAGCTTGATTTGGAGATATATTTGTTTGTAAACAGGTTATAAATTCTAAACCAGTGGTGGAAATAAAAATTATCTACAGATGAGTCCCATCTTTTATTTTTTATTTGTTCTTTTACTAATATTTAATTGGCTGATCCACTAACTGATCAATGAGCTTAATGGATTCATTTAATGAAGACTAAGTTTTTTTGCCATTTAATAATACCTTTATTATTAATTGAGTAGCTTTCATCAATTTCCAACAGTAAAATAGCAAAATGAAAACAAGGACACTATATTAGCACTTGCCTTTGCGATCCTAAAGTTATTTACAATTAAATTTTATGCTCATTAATTTCAATGAGGCATAAGTTGTTTAAGGGTATCATCAAAAAACCTCTGGATGTGAAGGCACAGCAACCACTCAGCACAAATCATTCATTTGACAATGCTCAGAATTCATCAGATTTTATTAATGTGAGTAGGTTTTTCACCTATTTTGTTCATTTCGCCTTTACACTAAAATACCTCCCAGCAAATATTCAGTAAATTTGCTGAACCAATGAATGGTCAACAGTGGTCTTTTATACTCTATGCTAACTACAGAATTAAAAACTATTATAGGAATCTGGGAGATAGCTCATAGGATTGGGACACATGCCTGGCTTGCCCAAGTTCCATCCCTGGTACCACATGGTCCACTGAGTCCACCCACTGACCGCCACTGGTGGTCTCTGCGTACCATTAACCCATAGGGGTGAAGAATTTTCAGAACACTGGTGGAAAGAGCCCCCTTCCTCTCATTGAAGTGACATGTTGTATCAGATCTTCCTCTGAATCAATACTTTTCAGTCAAACACAAGTTGTCACCATGAATAATATATATCATATCCTAAATAAGAAACACTGCAATTCTCACAAACTCTTTGAAATACGATCACAAAATGTCACTAATGAGGCCTGACTGGAGAAAGGCTCTTCATAATGGCCCTTCTCTTCACAGATATTTTACATTCACTGCCAGGGTCAAACCATGCCAGCTGCAGGCATGGCGAATGCCTGAACTGTCTCACCAGCCCTCAATTAATTTCTGAGCTCATCTAAACTGATTTGCACTCTTCCGAGGAAAGAGACAAAGGTTATTTAACATACAATAGTTTTAGTTTCTAAGTCTCAAAAGCTCTGCAGAATTTAGTCCTTAGAATAATAATAATTAGTAGCAATTTCTAAGACTCAGTAATCCTAAATCAGAACTAGGAGGCAGTTTGCTTTTTTTCTAGATGAAGTTGAATATCTGAAAAAAATTAAATAGTTATCAAAAGAAAAATTAAGGCTCCGAGACTATTTAACGTGAAAGAATTCATATTTGAAATTATGCTCAGAATTAAGAGGAGCAAAGAAGGTTGCATGAAACAGAAAAATAGGCTGGTACGGGACACTCGGATTCTAATGCCATGTCTAATGCTGCTGTGAACCTGAGTGTCTGCACAGATTCTCAAGTCTTTAATGTCTGTCTGGACAATGCATCTGGGCTAGATCATGAGAGACCTCACTGAGAGACCTCAAGAGGAAAGTCAAATCAAAGGTGGGGGCCAGAATTCTCTTGGAAGTTCAAATTAAAGTGTTTTCTTACGAAGAGGCTTCTCTGCATTAAACGTTGAAGAAAAACAAAACAGGAAACCTAGTCCTATCTAGCAATCTGGGTCCAATAGTAATACTTTCCCCCAATTTTACAAGACTTGGAATATATTTTCCCTTTTTTATAAACTTCTAGGAAAATATAGCTAGCTTAGAACATTGCCTTTTATATCTTTAATTTTGTAAAATACTTAGATTTATAATTTATCTGAAAACTCTGGGCTGGCTTTCACAAACAATAACCACTATAATATTCTAATATGTGAGGAAGTCAGCTTTTTTTTTTTTTTAGAAATAATTTGCTTTATAAAGATTTCAATTTCTTATGGTTAAAAAGATGGACTCACCTGCACTGAAAAGACTATTTGGTCAAATCTTTAAGATCTGAAACTTTTTGTGTATATTTTTTGTTCATTGTTATTTTTTTGTTTTAATGACAAGACAAAAATGTATAGCTTCTTACTTATCATTGAACAGCTACGGTCAGAAAGTGTTTAATATAGGATACCATTGAATAAACAGCAGTAAAATTGATCTATGGTCCTGTTATAGCAGAAAAATACAAAATTTTATAGTATAGCAGAGGAAAGCAAAGAAAGAATAAATAATTTTCATGTAGTTCTGAGTTGGTGCAAGAACTCACACTATGATCCCATGTATAGATACATTTTCCTATTTCCACCACCGCATTGTGTAGTTTTAACTAGTTGTCTACAAAACAAATTTTATATTCTATTGTCATTGTTAGTTTTTTTAAAGCAAAGAACGCTTAGTAAGCAGCTATAATTTACTAGGCAGATCATAAAACTATTTTTTACTATTGACATGTACTAATTGTATGGTTACTTGGCTAAATGAAGGCACTAATTAATGCAAAGCACCTTTACTCTTTGCTATTGGGCTTCTAAACACATCTTAAGAATGGCATTATTTCCCATTCCCAAAAAAAAATCTTCAAATTTTGATGAATATTCATCAGTGGAAGTGAAAACAAAATCTAAAGACATGTTTTATTTATTTTTGTTTTGGTTTTTGGGTCACATCTGACAGAGCTCAGGGTTACTCCTGGCTCTGTGCTCAGAAATTGCTCCTGGCAGGCATGGGGAGGGGGGTAGGATGGGGAGGACGGGACCATATGAGATACTGGGATTTGAAGAACTGTCCATCCTAAACAAATGCCCTACCGCTGTGCTATTTCTCTGGCCCAAGACATGTTTTAATTACAATTGCGTGTATACATTTTAAGCATGAGAAGATCTACCACTTTATCTTTAGGCCATGATGATCATCAAATTTTTCAGATAATTTAATTATCTGACTTTTATTGAAGAATCTTCACTCAGATCATTATATTGCAAGCATGAATTTAGGTAGTAAAGGCTCTCTGACTACACTGAATCTCATCTTGCATGTAGTGGGAATGGCCCTTGAACTCAAGTAAAACCAATACCCAAAATAGACTTATGGTTTGCTTAGTCGATCACTCTCAGATAACTAGAGATATTCATACACTCAGCTAAAATGTTCATGACTTTAAAGACATATTAACCCCACAAAGGAAACATTAGAATGGTTTTCTTTCTCTAATACAAATTCAAAGAAATTAAATTTAAAAATTTCATTCTATCCATATTCACATTTTAAGAAAAAATATGATGTATTTTAAATGTAGATTTCACAGCATTAATCCTTCCATGTCCTATTTCATGCAGCTTTAACCTGAGGATGCGGCATAACATTTTTTAAATAAAGCAGACTTTAAAATATAAACTATTGTTAAGTTCCCCACTGAGTAAATGGAGATTTATTACCTCTTTATCATTTTAAAGTACTAAGTATTAAATAATGAAGTGATTCCCTATATAAATCTATTAATTTAAGAAACCTATGTTAAAGTATTAGGCAAAAATATAAGTTTAAATAGTTTCTTTTATATAGTGAACTAACTATATGGAAAATTTATTTATGAACTATGGATACTTGAACCTAAAAACGAGTCATAATGATCATAACCAAACTAAGGCAATTGATCTTGGACACGTCCCTTCGATAGTCCACTTGGCAATAATGACTGTTGAGCCTGGACATGCCCCCTATCATGCTGGTATAAAAGGAAAAACCATGCTGGCATAAAAGGGAAAACTTGGACTATTACAGGGGAGGGGGACCAGAATAGTGACCAGAACAGTGCCTGGTGGCCTGCAGTGGGCCAGAAATAAAGCATTGGAGAAATGCTGCCTGCTTTGCATCTATTCACTTTTCTTTCTTCTTTAAACCTAGGCCTCCCCCAGCCACTTCTGGCCAGCGAATTTCCACCTAACTCTCTATCCCATTCTCTGAAACCCCTGAGCAGCAACAGGCCTCAGATTCCAGGAGGAATAATATATAAACTTTGGGGGCCGGGCAGTGGCACTGGAGATAAGGTGCCTGCGCTAACCTAGGACGGACCACGGTTCGATACCCCGGTTCCCCATATGGTCCCCCGTGCCTGCCAGGAGCGACTTCTGAGCAAATAGCCAGGAGTAACCCCTGAGCGTCACTGGGTGTGGCCC
>PVKC010011811.1:6959-24391 GCA_004027635.1 Crocidura indochinensis | reverse complement strand
CCTCACCAGTGCTCCTGAGGACCTCTTGGAGCCCCTCTGAAATGCAGCACATGGTGTTTGTGGGGCTCCCTTGAAAAATGCAGCTTCTCACTGTTCTGGTCAAATTTTTTTATAAGAAGGGGTTCAGGGCAAAGTACAAGTTAATGCAATATGTTCTATTCATTCCATTTGCTTGTGTCAAATTTTAAATGAAACCACATTAAACCCATTTGGTAATCATACAACTGGTTAATATTCACACAAAAGAAAATGAGTGAGCTGGTTCCCAGAGCAAGCCAATTTAATCACTTCAACTTACTTAGCCAATAAACTCACTAAATGAAAGTTTAGTCAAGCAGTGAATATGTGTGTGTGTGTGTGTATTTATGTGCATTTGCGGTGTGCTGAAGGTTGGGGTCTAGCACTGTGCAAAGGGAAACAAAACAACATCTGTCTAGTATCCAGTGAGTCTCTAACATTGTTATCGACCCTCCTCCCATTATTTCATCTCATTTTGTCCTGCTAACACAGCTGTTAAGTATTATAATTCCCATTTTATACATGACAAAGCTGCTGTTCAGAGAGTTTAAGTAATTTGGTCAAAGCTATAAAGCCAGCAAGGAGTAAAGTCTGAATTCTAATCTACGAGTGATTAGCGAAGACCATTTTCTTTCCATTAGGTGACTGCATTAATAGATGGAACTAATTTGATTTAATTGTTCAATGACTTTGGAGACTAGTCGAATCTTTGACAAATGATGGAGCTATTTCTAGATGACCTGAGCGCAGGTAACCTCCGTGAGAACAAATCCAAGCAATGGAGCAAGAAATGCTTCAATTCTGCTCAACAAAAGAAACTTTGCTACTTTGAGTTTCAAAGATCTGGCAATGCACAACCTCTTGATTTCATCAGCTGATAAGGAGAGTGGTATGACTAGCAGCCCATTAGGCGATGATTAGTTATTTATCTCAGCAGCCTCATCCAACTAAACTTTAGTTTTCGAACAACAAAGAAATACACTCCATCAATAGCAAGAATGTCTTGTTACTGGTGATCCAGGATGATATTGAAAATTAGTCACGAAACATCTTATTTTTGGTTTGTGAACCACACCCAGTAGAGATCAGGGGTTACTCCTAGTAGACTTAGACGCAACCATATGGTATGCCAGAGATCGAACCTGGGTTAGCCACATATAAGACAAATGCCCTACCCATTGTGCTATCATTACTCCAGCCTCACATCATTTTTTCAATCAGGCTCAAAATGTTTCCCCTCTCACCTCTGTGACCCAGTGTCTGTGTCCAATTCCTGTTACTTTGTCCTTTGCCCAAGGGGGTTCTAAGGAGCATCTGAAATGGTGGGGCCACAGCACAGTTCATTCTTCAGCTCAAATATTTGAGGCTCTTTACCCATCTAACTTTCTTGATCACAAAAAATTAAAACTTTAAAACTTGGCCAAATTATAACTTACAACATTTAAAATATTTGCTTCCCTCCCATGCTACCAAAGTCTATAAGAATGGAAGAATAAGCAAATGGAAAATCCTAAGTAAACAATAGACTTCAAATATGTAAAAACTAATCACTAATTACTTGTCATTGTTTTATTCTTTATAAACACACACACACATTGAAAATGGGTTATCCACTTTCATGATACAAAGCTATTAGGAACTTTTTAAAATTTTATCAGAATCATAAATAAATCTGAAGCCATATTTTCCCTCTTTGAATTTCAAGCTAAATTCCCTTATGCTAGTTGACACTGATCCACTACTTTGCAATTTGAATTTCTGCACTTTAAAATGAAGATAACATATTGCGACACAATTATGGATTCGATACTTTTCAAAATTTCTTAAAGGTTGCCATTCTTTCTCCAAGCCAATGCACACCAAAATATTTATGTGAACTACCATGATTAGTTGTAGTTAATCTCAAAGTAGAAATTCTTCTTGGATTGAAACTGAGTTGAGGGGCCAGAGTGATAGCACAGAGGTAGGCATTTGCTTGCTGTGGCTGACCCAGGACAAACCTGTGTTTGACTCCCAGTGTCCCATATGTTCCCCCAAAGCCAGGATCAATTTCTGAGCTCATAACCAGGAATCACCTGGTGTGGCCCAAAAAAAATCAAAAACCAAAAAGAAACTGAGTTGAGTGATAGACCATCACAGACACCTGTTGTCTGACAAGCCACTTCTTGTCTCCTTAACAAGTAGGCACATTATAAATACCAGGGTTCAAGGACATGTGACGTAGCCAACTCATTTTGTGTGCAGACTCGCCATTTTCCTGAACAAGCTGAAGTAATTAGCTAGTTTGAAAACATGCCACAGGTCTGGAAAAACTCCCTCTCCCTCCTCACCTCCCTTTCTCCTCCCTCTCTCCTTCTTACTCTTTTCTCTCTCCTTTCTCTCTCTTCCTCTCCCTCTTTCTCTCCCTCTCTCCCCCTCCCTATCCCTCTCTTCCTCTTTCTCCCTCCCTCTCTTCCTCTCCCTGTCATTCCTTTCTCTCTCTCTCCCTCTTTCTTCCTTCCTGTCCCTCTCCCTCCTCCTCTCTTTCCTTCCCTCTCCTCCCTCTCTCCCCCTCTCTCCCTCTCCCTGTCATTCCTTTCTCTCTCTCTGTCCCTCTTTCTCCCTCCCTGTCCCTCTCCCTGTCATTCCTTTCTCTCTCTCTGTCCCTCTTTCTCCCTCCCTGTCCCTCTCCTCCTCTCTCTCTCCTTGCCTCTCTCTACCCCTCTCTCCCTCTCTCTGTCACTCTTTTCTTTCTCTCCCTCTCCCTTTCTCTCCCCCCTCTCTCTCCTTTCCTCTCTTCTCCTCCCTCTTCCTCCCTCTCACTCCTTTCTTCTTTTCCCCTCTCCCTCAAAAAAAGCAGAAAAAAGAAAAAAATGCATAGAACAACTAAATCAGAGAATTCTGAAATAGTATTAGGTGGTTAACTTGGAGAACTAGAGACAAAAATGTCACAATGACACCAAGAGCAAAGGACACAGCATTTGCTTGTCCCAGCCAGCAAAGAGCTCAGAAACCCTCCTCAGCCTTATTACAGGCTGAAGAGGCAGCTGAGCCACAAGATGCAAGGCCTAGATGAGAGTAGCAAGCTCTGAAGGAACATAGCTTCAGATGGGAAGAGGGTGTGTTCATTGGGTGTGAATGTCTAAACTGGTTTCTGTTTGGGTTTGGGGTTTGTTTGTTTCTGTTTCCGGGCCACAGTTGTCAATGTTCAGGGGTTTCTCCTAGCTCTGCACTCAGGCAGTAGTGCTCAGGGAACCAAATAGGATGCTGAGCATTGAACCCAGATCAGCTGCTTGCAAGGCAAGTGCCCTCTCTTCTGTGCTATTGCTCTAGTGTGCTCTGCCTATTTCTGATGTATGAGATTTTGTCATGATTTCTTCACACAGCACAACATTGAGCTTCAGAACCAGTTTTAAGACACCAGAATATTGTCTGGCATCTCTAGTTTGTTAAATGTTTGTTCTTTACACTGGACAATTCAGAGATTCAACTGCTATCCCCATGGTTCCAGACACTGCGTCACCATCAGTATAGCAAGATAACCGCTATCATAGCTGTGCTTTCTCTATTTCCCTCCCAAACCAAGTGTGTTAACCTTTCAGAAAACTAAAAATTTACTCAGAAGCATAATACAGTAGCTTGCAATTGCTTGCAATTGCTGTCTACATCTCTCTTCCCCAATTTTCCCCATAATTTACAATATGCTTATAAGGGCATGAAATCCTTCCTCAAATTTTATTAGAGAAGCTCAGTATTTTTTTCTTTCCCACCTAGAGTCCAATTTCCCCCCTTAGAGGCTGTAAGACAAATTGTATATTGACCAGATAGAGAGCAATTGGGTTTTAAGTCTTTGACCTAAGGGCACAAACATTTTTTCAAATGGCTTAAAGTATTCTTGATCATGAAAAGGGATTATTTATTTAAATGTTTTCCAAAGAAATCCAATACCCAAGATATTCTCTTGATTACACTTACTCAAAGAGATGTAGCGAGCAGATTAAGAAAATGTGTAAAAACTGACCATTTAGTTTTATCAGAGAAAGTTGCCAAGAGATCAAGAGGAAGAATCATCTCTTGAAGACTTTTAAGTCACTCGCTCAAGGGAGTTGTTGCAGAGGATCAAAAGGAAGAAACTTTCATTTAAAAACCAGAGGTTTTTTTTTCTCATTTTGGAGGTCATCCCAACAAAGAGATTTGATTTCTAGACAAATGATCTGCATTTCCCTGCCAGCCGGTGCACTCTCCTCTATTTTGTGAAAACTGTTTACAACTTGAAATCTCTACATCAGCGATGACAATGATGATGACAATGGATTTTTGCCTGTGCTCACATAAAGCATACCTAAGATTATGACCTTAAGTTTTAACAACATATCTGCCTGCATTAAAAAATTAGCAAGAAGAACCGGAGAGATAGCATGGAGGTAAGGTGTTTGCCTTGCAAGCAGAAGGTCAGTGATTCAAATCCCAGCATCCCATATGGTCCCCCGAGCCTGCCAGGAGTGATTTCTGTGCATAGAGTCCATAACCCCTGAGCGCTGCTGGGTGTGACACAAAACCAAAAAAAAAACAAAAAAACAAAAAAACAAAAAAACAAAAACAAAACAAACAAAAAAAAAAAACAAGAACAGAGAAACAGGCCAAGCACTGCTAATGCAAGGTGTGGGTAGAAACTGAAACTGAAGACCATGATGAGAAACTGTGTACTTCAAAGTTGCTATAAGACAAGGAGTAAATTTTTCCCACCCTATAGAAAAACTCATCTTGTGAGGGACAGAAGCACTGACAAGGGTTAACAGCTCATCTTGTGGTAATGCACAATATTTCTAACCAATAGATTTGCCCATCTTAAAGTGACACAGTATGTGTGTCAGTTGTAGCTCAACATAAACAACTTGCAAAGGTGCTAAAAGATAGAAATTTGTCTGTGTAGAGGACTTGTTTGCTCAAAAATATCCATAATCCGGGGCCAGAACAATAGAACAGCGGGGAGAGCTTTTCATTGCATGCAGCTGATTAAGGTTCAAATCCAGGCATCCCATATGGTCCCCTGAGCACTGCCAGGAGTAATTCCTGAGCACAGAGCCAGAAGTAACCTCTGAACACCACCAGGTGTGCACCTCCAAAAATATTGTATTTGAATTCCATCTATAATTGCTTCCTGAAAAATATCTGCGCAAAGTAATTCACGCTGAGGGCACCTTAAGAAGCAGAATAGGAAAAACTAGATTTTGAGACTTTCTGCAAAAGTGATCCAAGCTTGCTTCATTTTCTTATGGCTGAAAGAGGCACCCAGATCTAGTTAACAGCCAGCAGAACACGGGGTTCGTGTTTACTAGACATCGCTCATCCTCATTTTCAGAAAGAGCAAGATGATTTTTGCATCTGATGGCTTTGCCCTGCTGCCATTGGTTTGGTAAGGAGAATAGCAAAATAACAACATCCAGCAGACAGCAGCATGGCAGACAGCCAGAAAATATTGTTTCCATGTGTGAAATGAAAGAATGAGTCTCCAATTAGATGCAAAATGTGGTTTTGAGTTGGTAACTTCAAGATCCCCCTGCTCCCCAGAAGTGGACGCTGAACCAGGCAGGTCCTGGGGCTCAGACCCCTACTCTGTGCCATTTGTGGTGCTTGATTGTACCCGGCAGTCACTCACCTCCTCATCGCTTGCCCTGCCTTGTTCTTCCCTCTCTTGTCAAGTCCCACACTGCCCATGGCTTCTCTCCTCATAAATCCTCGCATGACTCAAAACCAGCCTGCACAGAAATTATCAACACTGGGGCAGAGGAAGAAGCCTGGGTGAAGAAGCCCAGGCTCGGGGGACCATATGGGATGCTGGGATTTGAACCACCGACCTTCTGCTTGCAAGGCAAACACCTAACACAGCATACTACGACCAGACACAGAAGTTTCTAACACCCGGCCTTCAGCCCTGCCTACAAGGTAAGGACAAGCTCCATGGAGTTTGTGCAGCCACCCTGGGGCACCAGTTTCTGTGCCCCCACACCCGCCACCTCCCTGGGGCATCTGCTGGAACAGGTGCGTTGTTAGGAATTGCAGCTTGCAGCAGTGACCATCATTAGTAGCAATTACTCCCTACCCCACCTCAACATCTAATGCCTTTTTAATTGATTTCGGATGGCCTGGGAAGAGGAGGGGTTTGCCTAGTATGGTACAGAGGAAAGCAGGTGGGAGCATGCATGTGTGCAGGATGCAGAGACCCGGAACAGAGTTGCTTCTGCAGGAATCACTCTTATACATCTGCCCAGTTCCCAGGGAAGAAGCTTTTTCTTCTGGCCTCCAGCCAACCACAGACCCACACTGGCACCTCCTGCCGGTGATTTCACCACCACTCTGAGCCAAGACTCTGCTCCACCCCACAAATCACCAAGAGGGGGATGAGGTGGCCCATGCCAGTGAGACTACAGCTGGGTTAACAACCAGAGGCGGTTGCTGGTTTAGGTTCGAATAATCAGTGTGTCTATCCTGGGGTCCATGCTTTGTATGAATGCACCCCAGAGAACACCCAAGCACCCCTCTGACCCAGTTCTCCCCAAGAAGAGGACCCAGTTTACCATCAATTTGAAGCAGTTAATGTATCCCAACAATGACCTTGCATGTCCCTTCTTTCAAGGCCGGAGAGAGAGGACCCAGCCTTTCCACTCTCTCTGAGAGTCTCCCAGCCTCTCACCACAACTGTTATTGGCTCTTGGGAGCCAACAACAGCTGGTTGGAACAGAATGAGGCCTGCTCTACCTAATAAATCCCACATTCCCCTGGACAGAGAGCTCCTTCTCGCAGCCCGAGGAGGACAAATAAATCAGGGAACTCAACAGGCGCTTCATCTCGCGCCCTGCCAGGAAGAACAGGGAGGAGGCGAGGATTCATGGTTCCTTCACCAAAAAGATCTCGTCCGTGTAAATCCGTCATTCCCAGGACGGTGCTCGGTCGCCATTGCTATAGGAAGGCAGCCCAGCTCACTAATCAAAGGCGACACAAAAACTCTCTTCGAAGCTGATTTCCAAGGAGAGATATTCGCATCGCTGAGCCTCTTGCCCCAGGTATGCAGCCTGCAATCATTTCACCCCATAAAACATTTCTCACTATCCATTTCTTTTTCCCATTACTGATGGGCAGAGCCAGATGCTGCAAGGACTGGGGGAGAGGGAGGCCAAGTTCTGTGGCTGACATCAGGCCCAGTCTGGTCTGAGGAAGCAACAATGAGGAAGCTGAGCCCACGGGAAGGGACAGTTCTTGGGTGGTGATGAAGGTATTGGGACAGGTACATGGATAGGGTCACAAAGAAGGCTGGGAATCTTTGCATTTCCCTAGGGACTTTGAGGGACTTGGGCCACTGGTGGTTTGCACAGACTCCCATTCCTAGCCCTGGCTGTGTGCGCCCCTGAGGAAGAAAGTAAGGAATCTTGCTCACTGCTACACCTGGCCCCTCTGAATAGGCCCCATGAGCCACTTCCATAGTCTCCTGCACCCCGCTCATGGACACATCAGTGCCACCCACCAGAGCCAGATGTCTCGGGTATGCCCCTCATGTCCCTACCACTGCTGACTTTGATATCTTCTTCTCCTGCTGTTCCCCTCACCCCCAACTCATCTACCCAGAAATCAGAGACTCCGAAGCCTCAAGGATTTTTGCCACTTGACATGTACTGAAGTTTCCTTTGAAAGCTTTGCCGGTTGGTAGAAAGGGAAAGAAAGTGGGTGGAATTGGACAGTGCTGTGTTGAGCAAAATAAGTCAGGGGAAGGAGGACAAATAGTGAATGTTGACGCTCATCTGTGGGACTGGGCAGTACTAGAAAGTTGGTACTAGAATAAAAAAGGGATGTGATCACTCAGGCAGAAGAGGGCAAAGACCAGGCGAGGAGGTTTAGGAGAGAGTGGCAGAGCATAACAGGCACTTTGATAGTGGGAGGTACAACCATTTTACATCAGTACCATAAACTTGAACCTTCTGTAATCTCCTCAACTGTCATAAATCAAAAGAAGCGGGAAGAAAGCACAGCAGTATTTTTGCCCACTTGCCATCTGATACTGCTTGGCTTGGGGAAAATGTTCGAATCGAATGAAATTAAACTAAACCAGCCTGTCTTGGAAGACGTTTTCCCCTTCTCACTCCTGAAATGCATCATCCGAAAGCCGATTGCCTGGCTGATTCCATTAGTCAATGACCCCAAAGTGTCAAGTGGTGGCGCCGGCTGAATGCATTGACACGTCCTGAGAAGGACGAGGATGACCCACAGCCAAAATCAGCCCAGAGTAGGAAAGAGGCTGGAGGAATTTCAGTCTGAAATTAATCTCTGAGTTTTAGTTCGCATCTCGGCCCTTTTCAATGTCCCTTTGTTTCCACCCAAGAACAATTAAACCCTTCTGACATGGGAGTTTCAAAACCATTAGGTAGAGATGCTGTGGATGGAAGATGGTACAAGAGATGGTGTTCATAGAGTACCAGTATCCCTGTGATGCCCTAACAGAAACTATGAGCATGGCTGGTGGCCTGTGTCGACTATTGATGGCTTTCTCCCTCCCCATCTCCTCTGGTCAAGAAGTAGATGTTGGTTCTGTCTGGAACCCAAGCAGAGCTGTATTGCTGCTGAGACGATTGGGACTTTTGCAAAAAATAAATAATGAGTAGAAGAAGACAATTCAGGACTCTTCAGAGGCTGCTTGGGCTAAAGCATCACATTTCATCAGGCAGATTCTATTCCAGGTGTTTCTAAAATTGCCTGCACTGTAAGTAGCCCAGCTAATAATAGAAAGCAAATTACCAAAGCAGGCCTCAAGAGTTCAGCGACTACACAGTCGTGAGCCAGGGCAATTTGGCACCCAAAATAGTTTCTGAAACAATAGGGCTTGTGGGGGAGACAGAGAAAGCAGGAGTTGGCAAAACGAAGCCTTTCACCCCACTGTCGAACAACCTAGAATTCACAGGGTGTGGCTCTGCATGAAACAGCTGCTGTCCCACCTGAGACTCAGACTGGGGACCCCACAGTGAGTAAAGGGAGGTGAACACTCACATTAGTCCTATAGGTATGACATGACTGATGCTCAGAGAGAACTCAAAGAGGGACTTGGGAGAGATCAAGTGAGTCAGGGCTCAGTGGGTGGATGTGGGCATGTTCCCCAGTCAGGGATGTGACCCTTTGTCTCAACCTCCTCAGCTCTTTCTGATAAATATACAGGTGTCCAATGACTCCTAAATGGCAACTTCAGGAACCTGGTTTTATTCATTTGCCATTTCAGGAGCCTGACTCACTAATTAGCAACCACGAGTTCAACCACAAGTGACATCCAAACATATATGCCCTTCCATCCATATCTTTTAATTCTTTTTTTTTTTTTTGGTTTTTGAGTCACATGGCAGTGCTCAAGGGTTACTCCTGGCTCTGTGCTCAGAAATCACTCTTGGCAGGCTCGGGAGACCATATGAGATGCCGGGGATTCAAACCACCATCTGTCTGCATACAAGGCAAATACCATACCTCCATGCAATTTCTCTGGCCCCCCATCTACATCTCTCTTTGTGATGTGCAGCATTACAGACAAAGCAGGATCTTGGTATTATAAATATATGGATATCTAGCCTGAGCTCAAAGTCAAGCCAGAAGCCCCAGAAATACCTTAATTAATTTTCACCCAAAAAATCAACAAAAAATAAATTACACAAGATTCTAAATCTTTTGCAAAGGATTTACTTAAAGGCTGTCACTATGTCAACATGCAATTAAACCCACATGAAGCATTAGAAGTTGCAACTAAGGAAGACAAACTTCTGCATCCTGAAGTCACCACCAATGCTCAACAGGGCAGTTACTTTCCCTCACAAAAATATCAGAAACATGTCAAATGCTTGTTTCCACACACAGAGGAGAGTGTGTCCCTACAGATTTCTGATTGTCAACTCCTAAGCAGAAGGTTTCCAAGTTAGGCTCTAAGAGCTTAAACTGATTTTTAAATCTTTCTTCCCCACATGGCTATTCCATGTGGTTCAAAGCATTTACAAGTGGTTTGAAAGCTGTGGTGTGCCTCACCAGGATGGGGACCCTCGAAAAAGCCTTCGAAAGCCTTGTTTTCAGACTCTAGGATGAGACACAAGAATCAAATTTCCAGACACAAACTCCCTGGGAATACTCAGCTCTACGAGTTGATGTATCACTTCAATTCATCGCATGTGGATTATATTATAGATCTTCCACTGAAAATGCAGCCACCTGCCCTGACTTACTGCCGGATGGATGAGCTTTCCCCAAAAGCAATGGTTTACATCCCAGAAACCACCGGGATGCCTCTGGGGAAATCACAGAGGATCCCTGTGTGTGAGAAGTGATCTATACCTGACATAAAGAAGAATAAAGATCAGTAACGGTGGGTCAGGTAAAGCAGGTCATAACTCAGGAATCATCAGAACACAGGGAAAATGCGATCTATAGGTCTGTTTGCACACATTCATCCATCAGAGTCATCCCGTTCAGTACAAATCACTCGACCTGCTGCTGTAAATTGGATGCTGGTAGCCATGTGTTGAGACTCTCAAAATTGGGGCATTTGATTTGGTTTGCTGAGAGCAAAGCCCACATCAGAAATAATCCAATGTCATTTCTTAAGCACAGGTCAGAGAGCAAAATTCTACTCCCTCAAAATGCATGTTTGGTAAGAGACGTGTCATTGAAGGAATTTAAAGCCCAGCTCTGTGAGCATATCACTTACCCTGGAGAGGAAAGAGCAGGAGGCCCTGTGACAAACTTTTGCTCCCCCTACCCTGTGGTTTCTTACCCACCTCCACATATACACCTGTCTCATTTTTGATCTCTGGTCTCCAGCTGAGGGTAAGAATGATAAAATATGATATAGCTTTCAGTAAGGAACAATAAAGCAATTAAATCCTTAAAATTGTAAGGTTAATTTGGCTGAAAAGCCAGAAGAATCACATGTAATATATAATTGTGTTTGCAAAGTAATGGTTCTCTAAGGACAAATACAGAGAACGGTCAGGATTGAAGTCTTTATTATTGTTTATTTGATGAGGGACTACACCCAGAGGTGCTCAGGGCTTTCTTCTGGCTCTTTTTCAGGGAGCACTCCCAGCAGGGCTCAAGGGACCATATGGGGTGCTGGGAATGAAATTGGCATGGTTCACTACCACTGCACTCTCTCTATAGCCCTTTTGAACTAAACTTTTTTTTTTTTTTGGTTTTTGGGTCACACCCGGCAGTGCTCAGGGGTTCCTCCTGACTCCATGCTCAGAAATTGCTCCTGGCAGGGGACCATATGGGGCACCGGGATTCGAACTGATGACCTTTTGCATGAAAGGCAAACGCCTTAACTCCATGCTATCACCCGGGCCCCTGAACTAAACTTTTTAATGTCCCTGAGAGCTGATGCTAATTGGGCAGGAAGCAAGAAAGGAGTCCAAAGTTCACCCACCCACTTTGCTCCCGCTTCCTACCCTGGAGCCCAATCTCTGTGGATCTGTACACTTTCCAAAAAGCAGTGGATCTGTAGCTTCAAGTAACGCCATCTGTGTTGTCTAAAGTTTCCTATAGCAGCCTGTTTCCCAAACCCTTGATCACAAGGTCTCTGGGTGTGCAAAGTGCAAGTAGCTGTTGTTCTGCAAAAGGGGGCGGGGGGAGAGGGAGGGAAAAAGAGAGTAAGGGAGAAAAGAGAGAGGGCGTGTGAGAGAGAGAGAGAGAGAGAGAGAGAGAGAGACAGAACATCACAAAGGCCAGAGGAATAGCACAGCACAGCACAGCAGTGGGGTGTTTGCCTTGCAGGGGGCTGACCCAGAATGACCTGGGTTCAATCCTTAGCATCCCATATGGTCCCCCAAGCCTTCCAGGAGTGATTTCTGAGCACAGAACCAGGAGTAATCCCTGAGCACTGTAAGGTGTGGCTCAAAAATTTAAAAAAATAATCAAAAAAAATAGAGAGAGAGATCCCAACCCTCTGTCCTGAGTCCAGAGGGAAAGTGTTCAGGACAGGGACAGGAAGGGCACCTGTCGTACCCTGTGATTTGAGGTCTTGCAGGTCTCAGGGCCATACTGGACCTGCTGGGACTTGCTCCCATGGGAGAGAGACACTGGACACACAGTCATCAGAAAGGAAGCTTCTGGAATCACCCAATCAAAGGACCCTTTCACTCCCTGCATAGACAGTAGCTGGCATATCTTCTGTGATGGGTGTTAAGCCCATAAAAGTTAGTGTAGTTGCAGCATGATCACAAGTGGGGAGGGAGGACATACTTATCTGCTAAGCTCTGGGCACCCCACTGAGGCCCAACAAACAGATAGATCCACCAGCAGGGATTCTCCACTTAATGACTTAACCCTTCTTCCTGTTCCTACAGCCTCTTAGCCTCAAAACATCTTGAAACAAGGACTGGATGGGGCCAGAGCAGTGATGCATGCTAGCCTAGGATGGACAGTGGTTCGATCCCCCAGTGTCCCATATGGTCCCCACAAGCCAAGAGTGATTTTTGAGCACATAGCCAGGAGTAGCACCTGAGAGTCACCGGGTGCGCCACCACCATCCCCCCAAAAATACACCAAACCAAAATCCAGATGGTGATTTGGAGGATAGCTCCTTTCTCTGAGGCTTCCTGGGGGTGTCATATAAATTCCTGTGGTGCAGCTACTGGCCTGAGACTCAGACTGGGACAGCACTTTCATTCTTCATACCTCGAGCCCATCCACACCTGCTGCCATCTTCAGTCCTCAGTCCGAGCCAACAAGCCTTTGTCCTCTCCCCCAGTCCTCCCCTCCTCCCACAGAGCTGGATCAGCAATACCTGAGTCTCCCAAAGTCCTCCATGCAGGAAAGACAGTCCTGAATACAAGTCCTGAACAACAGGCCAAACAGGCATCTCACCCCCTTCTTTCCTCAGAGTTTCTTCCAGGACCTCGTGACCACACAGAGACGCTCTTCTGAGGCATCATCACTTTCTGCCACTGCAGGGTCAGAGAGATAGAACAGGCTTAACACATCCCCCTTGCTGGCCTGGGTTCAATCCCCCAGTATCCCACACAGGTTCCCAAGTCTACAAGGAGTGATCCTGGTATACAGGAGGAATTCCTGAATACAAAGTCAGGAATGATCCTTGAGCACAGAGCCAGGAATAAGACCCGAGCACCACCAAGTGTAACCCAAAATCAAAGAAAAGGCAATACATAAAGCACATGACTTTTCCCACTTCCAAGCATTCTAATTTTCTGTTGAAAAGCTAGTTTTGCTATTATTTATTACTATCATTATTACTATTATATTATTATTATTATTATTATTACAGAGGTCTTAGAAACTAGAACCACAGAAAGCACATTTAAATTCCAAGAGTTGCCTGATGATTACAAGACACTATATTTACAGACTCTCACTGCGTCCTTCTGGAAACAAGCCCAGCCTTTGATGCAATCGCTGAGACCAAGGCCTATGAGCTCTGAGCAGAGCATTGGACAATTGTCAAATAGATTCTGCTGTTGCCTCAGTGACCTCCATAGCAAGTCTCCTGCGAAGCAGCAGGAAAAGGCTCAGGGTGAACGTAGGGCCATGAGCATGCTCCAGGGACCACGCTGTGTCCTGTCACACTTTCTGGTGCCAGTGCTCGGAGCCCAAGTAGCCCCTGGCTTCCTGTCAGAACTGACTGCAGGCACAAGAGGCCCCGGCCTGCAGGAAAAATGAAAGATGCCCCTGATAGTCTTGACCTACATGCCCACTCTAAAGAGGTTAAGTGTTGTCAGAACTCGGTTTCTTTCATCACACACACATTTAGTCGGATTATTAAAATACACTCAGTTTGTTTCATCTAAATCTCTTGTATGCACACACCCCTCTCCCTTTCTTCTAAACTACTGCTTTTTTCTGGATTCCCACTGGCCCCTCTTTTCCATGGATACCTGCGATGTGTCAGGGATAGAAGAGGAGGGAGATTTCTTAGAAACTGAAGCAGAAATAGCACAGAAGCGATGCTGGTGGCTCCAGGAGCGATTGAATCTGAGGCTCCTCACTGGCCATCAGGGTTAAATGTCCCGAATGAGGAGCTAACTCTGACCAGCTTTTATCAGAGATGTGGCTTTGAATCTTGTTCAACCCAAGGTGTAGCTGCAGTCAATTAGATCCATTGTCTTAGATACAAATCTTTACCTCAATTATACCAACTTCTTTGTACACCCAACTTGAAGTAAAAATTAAATCTATTTGATCTGATTATTTAAAAACATCTTATTGAAGTAAATAAGGTGTGTCTGGGGCCAATGAGATAGTACAATGGGTAAGGCTCTTTCTAACTTCCTTTTTTTTTAATTTGTTTTGTGAACAAAGTGAATTTGAATCTTTCAGAGTAATTTTTAAGGTACACAGTGACAATGAATCGGGGGCATTCCCACCACTAGTGTTGTCCTCCCTTCACCTGTATTTCCAGCATACATCCCATATCTCCCTCCTTTGGCTTGATCCTTATCATCTCATATGGTCCCCTGAGACCACCTGGAGTGATCTCTGAGCACAGAGCCAGGAGGAATCCCTGAGCACCACCAAGAATGGCCCAAAAATTAAAATTAAAAAGAAGTTATTTCTAAGACATCTCATTCTGAGCTGTACCATCACACAATCCATCACTCTTTCCACATTTTCAATGTCTCCTCAGTTTATAAAACTTTAATGCAAGAGCTTGGTGTGAGTAGACCAGACATTAAACGTAGTGAAAAAGAGCAGCAGAGAAAGCCAGTTCTCATGTCATTTCACACATATGTGGAGTATAAAGAAAAAAAAAGCAGGAATAGAAAATAAAATAAAATCTTATTTATTCAAAAATAACAAAATGAGGGGGTGTTCTTCACATGACCGAAATCACAAACACATATGTAATCAAAACGCTTAAATTAAAAAAAAGGGAAAAAAAGAAGGAAAAAAAAATAAGGCCTCCCAATTCTTACCACAGGCTGTGTTCCTCACACGGACTGTATAGAAAAAGGAGGTACAGCAAATGCACCCTATATACACTTCAACCCAGACCCTTGCCTGGTCTGGATTGGAAATTGGGGAAAAAAAATAACAAAATGAAGTCTGGACAACACAGAGTCAATATCAAAATTCAATTCCCTATGATGTTTTAAAGCTCCCATCAGACCTACCAATTAAGTAAGTGTACTTAACTCAAATGATGGGTAACAACAGAAATGTCTCAAGAAATTCACAGTGGACACATGAGCTGACAGAGGTGGTATTCTTGTTTACAGAAGAAACTGCAGAGTCTGAAAAGGTTCCAGTTCATTTGAGGCATCGCCCACACACAGGTGAAGAAGCCAACTTAGAATGCCACTGCTCCAGGAAAGGGCCGATGGGCACCTGGAAACAATCTGAAGGTGAAAAAGACTGATAGGAGCACACAAGCTCACAGCATGCACATTGGGGTGCTGTTCTTAGTCAGATACTGTCCCATCCATCCCCCAATCAGCCCACAGCAACACCAGGAGTGCTTTGTCTTCCCCAAAGAATGTAGATCTCCACCCGAGAGTGCCAAGTCCATTTCTGACTGGTACCTGTGTGACCACAGCCAAGTCCTGTGCCCAGAGCAGGGCCTCGAGCTGTCCAGCATAGCTTGCCCATCTCCAACAAAACCCCCTTTTTCACTGCCTTCCCTGCTGATGAATAGCATAGAACTGTGTGTGCCTCTGACTCTATTTTATTTGGGGATCTGGAAGATCCATCACACGGAATAGCAGGATTTTTATCCCTCTGTGCTAGCTGTCCAGGCCAGGACTTCACTGTACCATACTCATTCATTCTCTGCAGACATTGAGCTTCTTTCCCATAACCAGAGATAATGGATGAAACTGCTCTGAAATGGACTTATCTATGTCTCTTGCTGTATTGCTGCATTCATTTCCCTTCGGGTACATCCTGAAAAGAAATTGCTCCTACCTTACTTATTTTAATAAGTAAAGAAAGAGAAGCAGTCACATCAAATAATGAGGAATAGCTATAAATTCCAGTCCTTACTTCTCCAAAATATTTTTATATTTTAAGTATACAGTCATAGATGCTGTATGGCCATAAGTTAATACTTATTATAAAAATGGTAGGGTTTTTTGAAGCATTGATGGTCAAACCCAAAACCTCACACATACAAGACAAATGTGCTAAAGCTAAATTATACCCCAGGCCACAGGATGCAAGTTGCCAGAAAATAAACTGCTTTGTGCAAATGTGACAAGTGCTATACCTAAAGACAGCAAAAATGTAACAGCTGAAAGATTTTGGCTATAATCAATGAATAAGACAATACAGCATTGCACTCTCAGAGGTGACCATGTAAAAGACCTTTTGAGGGGGGCCCGGGAGATGGCATGGAGGTAAGGCATTTGCCTTTCATGCAAAAGGTCATTGGTTCGAATCCCGGTGCCCTATATGGTCCCCCTGCCTGCCAGGAGCAATTTCTGAGCATGGAGCCAGGAGTAACCCCTGAGCACTGCCGGATGTGACCCAAAAACCAAAAAATAAGACCTCTTGGGCAACGGCAAATGGGCAAGCATGTGGAGAGTGAGAAACAAAAGTGCTGAACAGAGCAGGAGCTATGTAAAAGGTCAATCTCTTAAATACCTGGACTTCAGAGAATAGACCAATAAATGCATACAATTAGTCATAAGGGTTAGATAGAGTTCACACTAAAAGAAAATGCAAAGCAAATACATTTAGAAAAAAAATCCTGACAAGGAAAAGATGATTAAAGTGGCACATTGTTTTAATGTAAATTAAAGAGACCTAGTGCTGGTGTGAGGATGGTGAGACCTTTCTCGGCTTGGCTTGGCTCCTGCTGCCCCTTAAGCCCAAGAGTAAGAAAGCTGCAGGGTAATGGCAGAGAAACTCACAAAGCAGTCAGATAAAGTTCCAGGAGTCAGCCAGCTTAATTCCATGGTCCCCACCGCCATGTACACCTCCTCACATGGACTCTATGCTAAGCCTTTTCCTAGCAGCTACTTCTCTGCTCCTTTTGGCTCTCTCAACCTCTGTCTCCAGACTTTCTTGCTGACTAACTCCCTTTGTTGACACTACTGCTGCTGCTTCTTTGATGACACTCAATTGTTGATGCTGAATTAGATGCTGAATCTAGTTCTCATACTGATTCCCTTTCCCTCCCACCCCAGTCAGTCTCCTCTACTGACAGTTCTGATCATTCAGGTGAGATAAATAAGAAGTTGAGGGGAGAGGATATCCACAGTGGCAGTTTTCATGGCTTCTATTATGTTATAAAGATATTTGCTATAGTGCCAGAGCGGTGGCACAAGTGGTGGGGGCGTTTGCCTTGTTCGAGTTAGCCTAGGACGAACTGCAGTTTGATCCCCTGGCATCCCATATGGTCTCCCAAGCCAGGAGCGATTTCTGAGTGCATAGCCAGGAGTAACCTCTGAGCATCGCTGGGTGTG
>PVKC010011810.1:0-24284 GCA_004027635.1 Crocidura indochinensis | reverse complement strand
TGGGAGTATATTAAGCTGAGAAGCTTCTTCACCTCAAAGGAAATAGCGCCCAGGATACAAGAGCCTCCCACTGAGTGGGAGAAACTATTCACCCAATACCCATCAGATAAGGGGCTAATTTCCAAAATATACAAGGCGCTGACAGAACTTTACAAGAAAAAAACATCTAATCCCATCAAAAAATGGGGAGAAGAAATGGCCAATCACTTTTCTTAGTCTCTTAACAAGTAACCCAATTATCAAAATATGAAATAGCAATAGTCAGTAACAAAATTGGGATTTTCAGCATTATGAGTTCAAAAATAGCTGATGCAATGACAAAAGGCATCTGGAAAAAATAAAGGAACATTAAAGTTACTGGCATGTCTGCATTACAAAGTATTTTTCTCATACATATTTTGCATTGGATTACTTCACTCCATTATGTCTATTTTAATTATGTCTAATTAAAAAAGAAGTGTCCAGGTCATAGTACAGCAGGGAGAGCATTTGCTTTGCATATGGCTGACCCAAGTTCAATTCACAGCATCTCTGAGCCTACCAGGAATAATTTCTGACTACAGAGCCAAAAGTAGCCCTTAAGTGCTACCAGGTAGCCTGAAAATAAAATAAAAAAGAGAAAAAAAGAGCCATATGCTATTTAAAATAGAAATAATTTTTTGATTCATTAGAAAAGATGGTTGGAGAGATAATACAGAGGGCAAAGAACTTGCTCTGTAGGCAGTCAATCTTAACTACAAAGACCAATTAAAAATATATCTAGGGGCCCTGGAGATAGCATGGAGGTAAGGCGTTTACCTTTCATGCAAAAGGTCATCGGCTCGAATCCCGGTGCCCCATATGGTCCCCCGTGCCTGCCAGGAGTAATTTCTGAGCATGGAGCCAGGAGTAACCCCTGAGCACTGCCGGGTGTGACCCCCCCTCAAAAAAAAACCCCCAAAAAAATAGATCTAAAATACCAACTTCGGTCTTCTGAACCCCACCTCTCTGGAGTGATCCCTGAGAAATACTAGGTGTGATCCTCTCGTAAATAGAAAGGAAAGTAAAAAACTTTGAAAGAATTTAGGCAAAGAAGTGAACAATATTAACTTATCACAAAAGAACAGCTAAAATCACATCTTATTAGAAATATGACATGCCCAAGGAAAATAACTGAAAAGTGTATCACACTAGAAATTCTTGGTTTTTTTATTTCCAGATACCAACTTTTGGCTCTCCTAACTCATTGTCCTTCTTTTAAAGATTAAGTATGACTTCTTATATGAAAAAGAACATGTCTGCTGCTTGGAGGAATGGGCCAGCCCTGTGCACCAGAAAGTCTACACGACCTTTATCCTTGTCATCCTCTTCCTCCTGCCTCTTCTGCTGATGCTTGTCCTGTACAGTAAGATCGGTTATGAACTGTGGATTAAGAAAAGAGTGGGGGATGGCTCTGTGCTTCGAACTATTCATGGAAAGGAAATGTCCAAAATAGCCAGGTCTGTTGCAGAATATATTTATTTCTATTTCAATATTGTTTTATTCTTCGTTGTATAGAAAGAGAAATTCATCAGAATCTTAGAACCAGCTAGTTGAAATATCACTTGAAATCTCAAGTTTGCAGGCCAGGCGGAGCCCTGGAGGTAAGGTGCCTGCCTTGCCTGTGCTAGCCTAGGACAAACCGCGGTTCGATCCCCCGGTTCCCCATATGGTCCCCCGTGCCTGCCAGGAGCGACTTCTAAGAGAATAGCCAGGAGTAACCCCTGAGCGTCACTGGGTGTGGCCCAAAAACCAAATAAGAAATCTCAAGTTTGGGTAGAGGCTGACTTTAAACTGTGGATTTTGTTTTGTTTGTTTGTTTGTTTTGTTTTTGTTTTATTTTTTGTGGGCTATGCCTGATGGTGTTCAGTAGTTACTCCTGGGTCTAAGATTAGAAATTACTCTTGGCAGGTTCAGGGGACCATATGGGATGCCGGGGATTGAATCTGGGTCATCCACATGCAAGGCAAACGCCCTCCCTGCGGTCCATCTCCGGATGGCAGGAAATCAAAATAAGATCACTAGCTTCCAAATCAAAGGGGGAACCACTACTATGAATAAAAATACACTGGGCCTTTAGAAAATGGTCTTTGGTCTCATTTTCTATTTCTCATCAGACACATGGTGTGGAGAGATCATAGAGCATGGTAATCCCCTCTTTGACTGCCTCCCACCTGTGACTCAAGCTAAAATCTATGCACAGCGTCGTGAAGATCCTCTGGAAGCCAGAGGATCTATTCTTAACTTCATTATCATCAATATACTTTTATCCTAGGGCTTTGTTGGTTGAGCAGGATGTTCAGAACATCTTGACAATTTTCTGCTCGTACTTGTAGCTCATATGATTTCCACTAGATCACTGTTTTGGAACAAAACTAAAGGAAAGGGCCTGATGTGACGAGGTCAAACCCTTGGCCTCTGATTGCAGCAGTGAGGTGGGTAAGCAGTGGGGGGAGTTGAAAGAGAGAAGAGGTAGAGTAGAACTGATCTGTGATAAATAAGCATAGATAAGCCTGGGCATTTTGGTGGTAGAGCAGGGGTAGAATTTTGCATATCAAAACCATGAAAGTTAATCTATTACCATTTTAATAATAGTATCTAAACTCAATTTAAAAAATGAAAGTACTTAAGGATTACAAAAAATTTAAAACAAAAGCAACTAAACCACGCAGGAAGTCTATCATTTCTATAAGTGGATAGCTCCCTCTAGTGCCCAGTTGTAGAAATAATTGCCTCACCCTTCAGGGTCCTAGACCTTTCAGCACTTTCTGCTTGCTGTCCACACCTTTCTTGTAAGAAAAGGCTATCATGCTCAAATAGAAAGGACAAATATAACCTCTCATGAACTTCATGTGTCCTGAAAATGGGTATATCTCTTTATATGTTAGTCTCCGAGGCAAGGATTATGTAGAAAATTGAGTTGAATTTTAGTTACTCCTAGTATTTGGATACATAATAAAATTTGAATTCTACCTTCAAGGCTTCTTATAATTGATAACAATTGAAATATATCTTTCACCAGCATGAGCACTGTTAAAAGCATAATGATTGGGGCTGGAGCAATAGCGCAGCAGTAGGGCATTTGCCTTGAATGCAAGGTCTGAGTTTGATCCCTGGCATCCCATATCGTTCCACAAGCCAGGAGCGATTTCTGAGCTTAGAGCCACGAGTAACCTCTGATTGTCACCGAGTGTGGTCAAAAAAGTAATGATTAAGGGCAATGAATAATGATAAAAATAGCTAATAAAATAATGAATGACTAATATTAATGGTGATTAATATTGGGCAGTAAAGCAGACTGCACCCAAATTCATGCTTATGAATTTTCATTCCTTTATTGGCCATTTGACTGGGCAAGAGATTGAATATTTTCTGGGCTTCAGTTTCCACATCTGTCCAATAACTTTTGGGGAAGATTTAATGTCATGCCAATCAGGTAGCAGAATTCCATTGGCCTCAAGAGCTCGTCAGGAGCCTATGAATATTTATGAGCAAGAAATATATGAATGAGGAGACTAGCAATGGGAAAACATGAGACACAGACCATACAAATCTCTCCTGACTTTCATCTGTATTTGAAAAACTAAGGTCGAGAGTGCTCTAGGTTCAAACTTCTTTTACAGTGACTTTATATTTAGTTGCCATGGTAACTAACACAAAGAATCCTTTTGGTTCAGGAATAAGAAGCGGGCTGTCATTATGATGGTGACTGTGGTAGCTCTCTTTGCTGTGTGCTGGGCACCTTTCCACGCCGTCCACATGATGGTTGAATACAGTGAGTGCTGGTGGCAGTTCTAGCTCATTTCCTGCTACTAGGGTGGATGAGAAATCATTGAAATGTCTTGCCATTTACCTGGATGACAAAACATTGAAAAATTAAGATCATATGTTATTGCTTGATCATTGCACCTTGGTTTTTTTTTTTAGTCCAAAGATTGATTTATAAACTTGCATCTACTAATCATTTCATAGTATAATTCTGTTCATTATGTTGTTTAAAAGGTAAGCAGAGCAGCAACCAAGGATAGTGGCACATAATCTTTAGACACAGAGATTAAATATTGTAAGTTCATACTTTACTGCACTCTAGTGAATTTTCTCAAGTGGAATCAAAAAATCCATAGCAAATAATGTGTTTATTATTTCCAACTGGAAAATATCTGCTGAACCTTTACAAATTATTTTTTGGATTTTTTTGAGGGGGGGGGCTCATACCTGGCAGTGCTCAAGAGTTATTCTCTACTCTGCACTCAGAATACTCCTCGCAGGCTTGGGGAACCATATGGGATGTTAGGGATTGTACTTAATTCCAGTATGGAAGAAAAACACCCTACTTGCTATCATTCTGGCCATAGCAGTAAATTCTTAAGTTCAATGTAGCATCCTAAAATTTGGCACAAAGTCTATGGCAATTTTGTGTGATGAAATTTGAGTGTTTAGGTAATTAAGAATCATAATGATAGCAATTACTGTTCTAATTACTACAGTAAAGCAGTGTTAAATTTTACGGTAGTGATTATAGAAGATAAATTCTTTTGCAGTTCAGTTCAGGCTTCACCTTTTCTTCTTGCTATGTTTTGGGAGGTGAGACAAGCTCTGCCAGCTCCCTATTTAGGACTTTGTTTTGAGCCCCACAAGTGTCATCACACCCAAAGCTTTATTCAGTCTCTAAAGTTATCTGATGACGGGAGACTTAAATGGTTCTCAGGTGTTTGAATTTCTAGTCCACAGTGAACACTTGAAAAGTAACTGCTGCAGCCAGTCTACATGAAGTTTGGAATATACCGAGTCTCCTAATCCATTGTGGACATGAGACATTAGTTTTGATTCTAAATCATATTTGGTTTATTGACTCTTTCAGAAAAAATTACGCAGCACTCTCTTTAAAAAGTCTACCTTATTTGGGGCTGGAGTGATAAGAGAAAAGATAAAAGAAAGTGTCACCCAATTATACCCGAGGCCTGCTTCCCATCGTTTTACAATCCTCTAGTCAAAATACAAAGGTTTCTCAGCTAGATTCCCTCCCCCTTCCTTCTCTGCTTCCTTACTTTCTTTCCTTGTTATTGTTCTTCCCCCTCTATCCTTCCCCCATTCTTCCCACATTCCCTCCCTCCTTCCTTCTTTCCCTCCTAACTTATTTCTTTCCTTTCTTCCTTTCTTCTTTCCCTCCTTCCTTTTATCCTCCTACCTTCCTTTCTTCCCTCCTTTCTTCCAGACTTCCTTCTTCCTTTTTCTTTCTCCTTTCTTCTTCATTTCTTCCTTCTTCCATCTTTCTTTCTTTTGACCTCCCTTTTTCCTTTCTTTTCTCTCTCCTTTCTCCCCTTTCTTTCTTCCTTTGCTCCTTTTCCTCTTCTCCCTTCTTTCCTTATTTCCTTCCTTCTCTCCTCCCTCCTTCCTTTTCCCCCTCCCTCCACATGGCATTGCTCAGAGTTTACTCCTTGCCAGGCTCAGTGAGATTATAGGAGTTCCAGAACTGAACTCATGAACCAGTTATTATCACCCAGAGTATTTTAATTTTTAATGCATCAGTGATTCTTTTCCAAACAACCTTTAGAATTTGCCACACTATTCATTTCTTGTTCACTTGTAAATAGTAGAGACCAATGAGAGGGCAACATTTTATTTTATGCTCACTAATACACATATGGATTATTTTTTTGGTTTGGGGCCACATCTTGCCATTCTCAGGGCTTACTCTTGGCTGTCCACTTAGGAATATTCCTAACAGAGCTCTGAGAACCATTTGTGTGGTGATGATGCTCAAATCCATGTCACCCACAGGCAAGGCAAGTGCCTTACCTGCCATACCATATCTCCAGCCCTGATAAGCTATGAATTCTAAAGTACTGCTTTCATTTCAGGTAATTTTGAACAGGAATATGATGATGTTACCATCAAGATGATTTTTGCTATTGTGCAAATAATTGGATTTTCCAATTCCATCTGTAACCCCATTGTCTATGCATTTATGAATGAAAATTTCAAGAAAAATTTTTTATCTGCAGTTTGTTACTGCCTGATGAGAGAAAACTTCTCTCCAACTAGAAGGCATGGAAATTCAGGAATAACTCTGATGCAAAAGAGAGCAGCATTTTCCAGGAGAGAAAATCATGTAGAAGAGACCAAAGGAGAAGCATTCAGTGATGGCACTATTGAAGTCAAATTGTGTGAACAGTCAGTGGAGAAAAAGCAGGCCAAGAGACATCTTAGCTTGTTTAATTCTGAACATTCTGAAAATTCTGCTTTAAGCAGTGGGCATTAGTTATTATACCAGCTTCATTATTCATGTCTTAATATGGAGAGAAATTATTTTACACAAAGATCAAGCTGTTGTCTTCTCAGGTCTTAGTATGGTGAAAAGAAGGAACCTTATACTATTTCTCCACAAAGATGACAAATCTATACAAAAATGTGAATGCACAATTTTTGCAGATAATTAAAATGAATTTTGAAAATAATGTGCAGAAATAAATGCTTCTTTTTTCTGCTTGCAGTCAACATAATGTGGTTTTCTGTATATTGCCAAACTTGAGAAAAAAATTTGCTTTAAAAAATTATACCTTTTTTCTGGTCCACGATGAAGAGTTGAACCCTGTCAGATAAGTTTTAGTTTCCTGTTGAAATTCAATGATTTGAATCTCCTGCAAATGAAGTTATCCTAATAATCACGAGGTTGAAGAAGATGAGAATGAAAAGGAAATGCAACTGAGATACAGGTGTCTGGCCTAAGCTGCTCGCTACCATTAGCTACCATGGCTGTGACAACTAGCAGCTCGCTGAAACTCTGCCTGTCTCCCCAGTTCCTGTGACAGTGGGGATGAACCATGTTTCCTCAATGAAGAGCCAACCAGAAAAAGATGAGACTGGAAAAGCAAGCACTGCTCATTTTTCTCAGGCATCCTCAATATCTGAAACATAATTTTAGCTCCTCATGTCTCACAGTTTCCTTTTTCGGTTTCCATTTCCTATCAGAAACTTACCACTACTTTAGTTCTACTTTCTCCTTTTACTGATTTTCTAACTGGTTTCTAGTATCAAACTTTTTTTCCTGGGGGGTCAGAGTGGAACACTCAATGGGTAAGGTATTTGCCTTGTGTACAATCCACCCAGGATTGATCTCCACTCTCCCAGAGCCTAACCGAGAGTAATTCTTGAGTGCAGAATCAGGAGTAATCTCTGAGTTGTTGTCATCCCCAAAATTAAATGTATCTGGACCTCAATTGTAATTTGACCTATATAACCTTTTCAAGCCATTGATATATTCAGGCTGTTTCTCTTAGTGCAATGAAGGGATTTTTTTATGTGAAAGACTTTTAAGAAGTGGAATAGTTGGAGAAAAACACTTTTGAAATCATAGACTTTTATGGTACCCATTAGGAAAAAAGGGATTCCTCATCTTTATATATATATATATATATATATATATATATATATATATATATATATATATATATATATATATATATATATATATATATATATACATATCCCTATATCTATGGTAAGGAATATATATGCCATATATATAGTAAGGAATATATATATTGACTATTGAAGTCAAATTGTGTGAAGTCAGTGGAGAAAAAGCATGCCAAGCGACATCTTAGCCTGTTTAATTCTGAACATTCTGAAAATTCTGCTTTAAGTAGTGGGCATTACTTATTATACCAGCTTCATCATTCATGTCTTAACATGGAGAGAAATTATATATATTATATAAACATATATATGGATGAGGAATCCCTTTTTTCCTAATGGGTACCATAAAAGTCTATCATTTCAAAAGTTTTTTTCTTCTTAAAAGCCTTTCACATAAAAAATGCTTTCATTGCACTAAGGGAAATAAACAGCCTGAATATATATATATATATATATTATATATTATATATTCCTTACCTTATCCTCTCTCTTCTCATCTTACTCCCAAACATCACTCTTATTGACCCCCCCTACCTAGTGTCTTCTCACTTCTTATCAACAGATGAGATCTATAAAATCCAGCCACAGCCCCATGGCCCAAGTGTGGGTCTGTCGCTGATGTTTCTAACCAGGCTACTGAAAGGAAGAGAATTTTCAGGGTATTTCACTTGTAAAATGCTTTAAGGTTGGGGTCCATAGAGAATCCAGACCATTTGTGTCTCTGAAGACATAAACATTTTATTATGTAAATGTGCTAATATAACCATGAACTAAAAATCAAAAATAAAAACAGTGCTTGGTGATTGCAAAATAAATAACTAAATAAATAAATAAATTATCTGCACACAGGAAAATGAGCCAAGGGAAGAACATTGTAGTTGTGCTGAAATTTTGGGTTATTTATGTTCTCTAACCCACTGTCCTGGCTAGTTATTCTGTAGCAAAACAGTGATGAACATTTCATCATTAAATCATTGGAAAATATTCAGTGTCACTGGTTTTGATTATACTTATTTAATTATCAAAGATTTATGGACTTTTCTTAAAATAGAGGTTTAAGACTTTAAATATGATTGAAGAAAAAAACAGATCCATGAACATTCTGACCACCAAAAATTAGAGTTTAAAAACATTTCTAAACTTGGAACTTCTTGATTGAAAGAATTAGATGTGGAATGTTTTTAAATATTTACCACAAAATGTGCAGACAGCCCATAAAAGTTTTCCCTTTTCCTCTTTTACTCCCTTTTCCTTAATGTTGTTGAGAAAACAAAGTAGTTACAGCCCATTTTTTTTTATCCTTTAAACTATTGTCCTTTTGCTCTATAATTAAGCTTTTAGTTTTTGGGCCACACCCAGTGACGCTCAGGGGTTACTCCTGGCTATGCGCTCAGAAGTCGCTCCTGGCAGGCACGGGGGACCATATGGGAACCGGGGGATCGAACCTGCTAGCGCAGGCAAGGCAGAAAGCACCTTACCTCCAGTGCCACCTCCCGGCTCCCTATAATTAAGCTTTTAAAAGGGAAAACGTGGTCTCACCTATTAGAAAAATTACTACTAAGGTCATAAAAAAAAAATCTCTGAGTGCAGCCTGGCCCCTGACTCCTAAGAATAATACAAAAGTAGCTGCCAAAAAGAGTGCATCTTGGCACCCTGGGACCTCTGGGAAGACCTGATTCTCTCTTTTCCCTAATGTCCGTGCTCCCTGGATCTCGTAACTCCATTGCTTCACATCCAGATATAATTTCCTTTGTTTCTATGCTGTAGGCTTCCAATTCTGTTTCACCTCATTTTTCCTTCTTGGATGCTTAAAGTGAGAACTGAAAAGGTATCTGGATCCCCAGAGGCAGTGAGGGGAATAAGGGGTATCAAATAATTTATCACCCATTTGCTAGTATCAGTGTAAATTGTGTATGAAACTAGTGAGAACTAAGTGGAAGAGACATGTTTAGAACACTGAGCCCTTGGTTTAATGATTAAGCACCAAGAGTTCTGTGTCTGCTCCCTTAACCAAAGAACACTTTACCTTCTCTTACGCAGTTTTATACAGGTGCAGTGATGCTCTAGGGATCACTGCTGATTCTAACGTCAGGAATCACTCTTGGAGGGCTCACAGGTCCATCCGTGTTGCCAAGGGATTGAACCCAGATTGGCTGGTACAAAGCAAGAAGGCAAGCCCTCTTCACTTTGCATTGATTTGGCCCTTGAAGGCACACCTTTTTTCTTAAAAAAAAAAAAAAAAAGAGGTTGTATTTCTTCTTTTTTTTAATTATTTTTTTTGTTTTGTTTTGTTTTTTTGGGTCACACCCAGCGACGCTCAGGGGTTACTCCTGGCTATTCTCTCAGAAGTCTCTCCTGGCAGGCACGGGGGACCATGTGGGGAACCGGGGGATCGAACCTCAGTCCGTCCAGCGCAGGCACCTTACCTTCAGCGCCACCGCCCGGCCCCCCTTAAAATTATTTTTATATCTTTATTTAAACACCTTGATTACAAATATGATTGTAGTTGGGTTTCAGTCATGTAAAAAAACACCCTCCTTCACCGGTACAACATTCCCACCACCAATGTCCCAAATCTCCCCCATCTCCACCCCACCCCCACCTGTACTCTAAACAGGCTCATAGTTTAGGGCTTTCCCAGTGGTCTTTGGGGAGCAGGACATTCCTAATGATTATTCACATTCAGTGATGCTGGGGAAAACCATAATGATGGGTGCTGTGAGGTGGTGGAGATTGGGTTCAGAGGATGGCTTCCATAGAAACTATTTCCCCAGAACAAAGATTAAGTTGGCTTCCATTATTCTATTTCAAAACAATTTTAAAAAGAACTTTGTTTCAGGACTTATACTAACTCATGCAAAGAAATAAATTCTTCCTTTTTTTTTTTTTTTTTTTTGCTTTTTGGGTTACACCCAGTGACACTCAGGGGTTACTTCTGGCTATGCACTCAGAAATCGCTCCTGGGTTGGGGGGACCATATGGGATACCGGGGAATTGTGCTGCAGCCCGTCCTAGGTTAGCACATGCAAGACAGATGCTCTATCGCTTGTGCCACCACTCCAGCTCCAAAATCTTCCCTTTTATCTGTAGTAGCAAACAGGACATTGTCAAAGACAAGAAATACATTATTAAAAGATAGTTTTACATATATTTAATACAGGGTTTGAAATAAGGTGTTGCTTTAAGCATAGAAATATTAACTTGAGAGAGAAATAGAGAGAGATGAAAAATGTAGAGTGACTACTTGGAGAGGAAGGGTCCTAAATATAATATTATAGCTACAGCCTCTGTATTTTCAAGGAGCATTTATTGCTTGTGCAGTTAACAGGTGAAATCATGCCAACAACATGTAAAAGGCCCATTAGAAAAATTCCTCATCATACTCATTATGACCCTCTTAGAACCCCCCTTTTACCCTCCCTTTGTAAAATTCCTTTATCACATAATCACAGTTATTTCTATAGTTTCCCAAAGAAACCTTAACATGATTTTCTGTCTTATTGCTCTCAAATTCAAGGTGAGACCATTTAATTCCATTATCTGTAAAACTATAAATAGGGCATAGAAAAGTTTTTAAGCTACAAGTAGATAATGAAGAGAGCAGCTACTTTTCAAATATAGTAAATATAAATTTTATAAGATGCACATGAGTCCTTTAAAAATGTTCAAAACAGACCCACCTATTAAAAAGTGTAGATAAGTAATATGCTAGCTTAGTGATTCCCCAAATACGTTTGAACCCTCTACTATATGTCAAACCTAGACACCTTTCTTCTTTCAACACCAAGAAAATCCTTTCAACACTGAACCGGAATAATCTGAATAGGGTCTGCTGGTAAATGAAATAATGGGAAAGAACATTAGAAAAATAGGGCAGACATATATTCACCTTTAAGGCAAAAATTAAGAATTACTATTATACTTATTAAGAATTAAGTATTTAAAAGTTACATATTCCCTGGAATAGCTTTCAAGCCACCTTTCTCTTGCTCATTCAAAGCTTTGTTTTCCAGAACAAAGATTATGATGAAGCTATAAAAGGGGGAGATATAGGGCCCCAGCAATAGCAAAGTAGAAAGAGCATTTGTCTTGCATGCGGCCAACCCAAGTTCGGTCCCCAGCAACCCAAATGGTCCCTGAGTCTGTCAGGAGTAATCCCTGAGTGCTGTTATGACCCAGAAATCAAAATAAAAAGGGGGGGGAGGACCCAGAAAGGAGCAGATAAAATGATATCGAAGTGTCCCTACATGAATCATTAGAATTAAAATAATAAAGTTAATGAACTTAGATTTCATGTTCCTTAACCGGATGCCACTCAGTTTACAAAAGTATCTAATTAGCTTCTGAAAAGATAAATAGGAAAAATAAAAAATATTTAATGAACTGGAAAAGGCGATTTGTTTTAAAGAAAAGGGTATCTGAGAAACCTACAATTATATCTCTTCTCGGCAGGAAATTGTTTTTCAAATATAACAGTTGTCAAAAATAACAGTTGTCAAAACTCTACCATCTGAGCAGAATCAAAGGCAATTAAGAAATAATCTCTTGTTTAGGTTGGCAAACTAAAAACATATTTAACTCTCCTTGGAGATCTAACCAGGATGATAATAAAAGAGCAACCAGAATGATGGGCCCACAATAAGGAAGAAAAAGGAAAAGGAGTCACATTAAAAATGGGGACAGGGGACCATAGTGGTAGCATGGTGGTAGGGAGTTTGCCTTGCACACAGTTGACCCAGGATGGATGGGATGTGGGTTCAATCCCCGCATTCCATATTGTCCCCGAGCCAGGAGCGATTTCTGAGCACAGAGCCAGGAGTAACCCCTGAGCACTCCAGGTGTGGCCCAACTCCCCCACCCCCCAAATGGCAAAGAGTTTTCAATACATTCCTTTTTCTTTTTCCCCTTGTAGAGAGGCCTCCCAAGCACTGTTTAGTGAGTTCCGGGGATCGCTCTGAGATTTTTGGTCAATATGAAGGTATTGGATGTGGTGCTTCAAGGGTCTGATAGTGCCCAGGGACAGCAAAGCCACATTGGTCTCAGAGGGCCTTCAGGGCACCTCCTGGGAATGCTTAAAGGAACCTGTAGTGTTAGGAACTTAACTCAGGTTGTATGCATATAAAGCCTTTTCACAGCCTCTGTACAGCCCACTGGTCCTGCAACACATTTCTAGAAAGTAAAAGTTGAAGTGTTAATTATGAAGATTATAGTCATGAAACAAAGCAAAAGGCAAAGATTAGAATCCATCTCCAGTGGGCTGACAATGGGTTGTGATGGTAATCATACGCCCTGGGGTTCCATCCTAGTACAACCAAAGTAGAATACAGAAGCCTACAAATTTTGGAGAGTGAGAGAGAAGGTTGAAATGGAAAGAAGTAATTGATGATCCATTTACAGAAGAGCTATCTTAGATTCACACAGACATTCAAGATTTTATTTTTCTACCATAAAGCAAAACTTGTTGCATGGTAGCAGGAGGTGGCAGAAGGAACCCATGCATCAAAAATCTGCAGAAATGGAAAGGAAATACTTTACTCACCCCCCCCCCATTTCCTAACTACTTAATAGAAAACCTTTATAAAATGTTTTTGCAAAGTACTTACTAAAGTATGTTTCATGAAAAAATGCTTGAGGAGGTTTTATAAATCAGAGTGCTAGCTGGAGACAGATGTCACATTCAAATGGCATAATTTAAGGTGAAATTGGTAAGGGAACCGGTTAAAAGTAGTGATCAGACTGCAAGAGAAAGAAACGATAAAGGTTTAGTGTAGTGACTGCTATTAATCATAGCAGGGCACCCCTCCATCTCTGAGGTGGAAAGGGAGACAAGGAGATATGGGAGAAAGGAGAGAAGAGAGAGGATAAAAGAGAGGAGAGAAAGAGGCAGAGAGAGAAAAAAGAGGTAAGAAGAGCAAAAGAGAAAGTGTGTGTATATGTGCTGAGAAAGAGATGAGAACTGGGGCTAGAGAGATAGTACAGCAGGTAGGACATTTGCTTTGCATACTGCCTGATCCAGATTTAATCTCTGGCACCTCATAAGGTTAAGTAAACCCTGAGTACAGTATGTAGTAACCCCTGCCCACAAAAAAAAAACAAAACAAACAAAAAAAAACAAGAGATAGGAGTCAGGACTTTGTGGAAGTCTGGGCTATCCTTCACAATCATGAAGTATGTAGTAACCCCTGCCCACAAAAAAACAAGAGATAGGAGTCAGGACTTTGTGGAAGTCTGGGCTATCCTTCACAATCATGAAGTGTGCTTTAGCCACATATGCTAATCCAGCACCTTATGCCTACTGTAAGGAATTTCAAATTGGGAACACTCAAAGAGGCCAAACAGAAATTTTTATCACAGAAGCTAGAGAAGCTATGGTCAGTAAAGCAGTCACAAAGCAGAATTGTTTTGGGGGGGAGTTATTTGTTTGTTTTTTGGTTTGGGACCTACACCTCGTGACACTCAGAAGTTACTCCTGGCTATGTGTTCAGGAATCGTTCCTGGCTTGGGGAACCATATGGGACCCCAGGGATCGAATCCAGGCCCTTCCTGGGTCAGCCGCATGCAAGGCAAGAGTCCTACTGTTGTACCACCACTCTGCCCCCAGAATAAGCTTGTTTTAATGATTAAACTGAATTATGGTTCCAGATGAATAATTAGGGTTGGGGGAAGCAATTCTGGGCCCTCGACAGTGTGTTTGTGTCTAGGGCAGCACCTGTCTCTCAGAACAATGGTGGGAAGCTACTTCTTTGGGCAGGTTAGGAGGGGAATCTAAATGGGTTCCTTATGTCAGGAGCCTTTGTTTATATTTTTGCTCTGCTCAGATTCTTCATCCCCCAAATGCAAGTGAGCCCCTGAACAGAGCAGAGTAAGTGATTCTGGAGGGGCAAATAGAATATCTAGTGTTGTGTGTTTGCTAAACATGTCCATCAAGATTTTATGGTGCAGAGTGATGTCAGGGCAGAAGAATTTCTGCTGCAAGTTCACTGCCTTCAGTACTTCTACATCTGTAATGTTTTATCCATGAAAACATGCAAATGTGGCTATTTATAATTCTGACATCTCTATGAGCTGGTTTCTTTCTCTTTCAAAATTTGCTCTTTGCCTTAGACATTTTGTACTATGCATTTTGATTTGCACCCCCCCCCCCCTTTTGGCTTGTTTGGATGCTGAGATTGTTAAATCTTGTATTATTTAAAAAAATTTTATTATTTCTTCAAGCATTTTCTTCTCTCTAAATATTTTTTCCAGATTGGTAGCCCTTAGATTTGCTCAACTTCCCTCCATTTCTTTCAAATTTTTAGTGATGAGTTTTTGCTCTTTTTTCATTTTTGATGACAAGGGAAATTCCTTAAAAGTGCTCTTGAGACCCAGAGGTCCATTTTGACAATTCTCAGCCAACTGGGCAAAAGTTCCATGCTAGGCCTCTGGCCTTGGAGTGCTGGAGATTACCTACTGCCATCCCAGCAGTGATGAGTCCCTCAAGACTATACCGTGATGCTGGCAGCTTCCAGGCTATATTTGGTGATACTGGGGTGAAGCATGAGGTGCTGAGAATCAATCAGAATCAGCCATGTGTGTCTTAGTCTCTGTACTGTCTCTCAGCTGTAAAAGATGCTTTTTATCCTTTTAAGTTCCTCCCATATCTTTAGAAAGAATTGCTTTTCTTTAAAAAGTTTTAATTAAAGCAATAACAAAGTTATTCATATTTAGGTTTTGGACATGCTATGTTTGAGCACCAATCCCATCACCAGTGTTTCCTTCTCTCCACCAGAGCTGCCAGGTTCCCTCCCACTCCCATCCCCAGCCTGACAGCTGGCACAATGTACGTTTTGGCTGTTGAAGTTTGATCTCTTGTTTTCAGTATATTGACTCTAATTTGGCTATATAACTCCACCACTCTTTTACATTACTGATGCAATCCCTTGACATTCCCTTAACCCCATACCCCTTTACTCACCATGCATCTCTTCTCTTGAAATAATTTCTTAATCTATTTGAGGGGAGTTTGGGGAGTAACATTGGATAGCTCTCAGAGTTTAATCCTGGTTCTATACTCAGGATCACTCCTAATAGTTTCACAGGATCATTTGGGGTGCCAGGAATCAAATTCTGGTCAACTGCCTGCAAGGAAAATGTCTTTCTTCTGTCTTATCACTCTGGCCACTTCATCTAATATTCTTGATCAAAAATGTGTTTACTTTGCCTTTTGGATTCAATATTTTAAAAATATTTCCACTTCAAATTTTATGACTTTTATATTGAGTTCTTATTTTCTTTTCATATTACTAAAATTATTAGCATTTCTTGAAGAATATTCAGCAATTTTAAGTTCTTCCTCTTTTCCCTGCATTTATTTTGCATGGCTATTTTCACCCTTCACTGTCTCACCTTCTTTTAATAGCAGCTGTGCTCTTCAGATCACTCATTTATCCTGAAGGCTCAGATTCCTCTGAAAGAATTACAGATCATGACTAGTCATATCCAGGGAGCTCATACAGGAAATCCAGGCACTGGCTTGTGCCCTGTCAGTGAATTTCCAGAGTGAGGCTGTCTCTCAGGAGAAGAGTTGTCACTGTTCTGGCTTAGATAAAACCATTCTGGTTTGCCATCTACCCCAAAATAACCTTGGTCACTTAGAATACTGAACAATGAATAATCTTTTATTCAATCTTTTATTATAGGCCTATTTAATTTTTTATTTCTCTTGGAATTGGTTTCAGTGGTTTGTAGCATTAAAGATATATATCATTTCCAACTAAATGACCCAAGTTTTACATAATTTTCTTTTTCTTTTTCTTTCTTTTTTTTTTGTTTTTTGGGCCACACCTGGTGACGCTCAGGGGTTACTCCTGGCTATTCGCTCAAAAGTCGCTCCTGGCAGGCACGGGGGACCATATGGGGAACCAGGGGATCGAACCGTGGTCCGTCCTAGGTTAGCGCAGGCACCTTATCTCCAGCGCCACCGCCCGGCCCCCAGTTTTACATAATTTTCTATTTGTGAAAGTTTATATTACTATCTATATACTATACATGGAATACTCCATGATATACATGATATACTCCACCATGACCTGGCATCAGCCACCAATCCAGGAGATGAATTTTCTATGTTTTTCTATCTGTCATTGTACCTGCCATTTTATGTCCATTTAATATGGTAAATAATGCATGAGAGGAGGTTTTTCTATTCCTGGCACTGCCTCTATAGAGCAGCTGGGCCAAGAATACATTTAATATTTTTTGTGGAAGCTTCAACATCAGACCCCACATAAGTAATGTGCATCCACCAGTCATGTACTCCACTTCTCTGTCACAGAATTGAATTACATTCATCTCCAGTTCAAAACCAATGTCTGTCAGAAGAAGAGGCTCCTCAGTAATCTGGGGGTGTTTCCCAACATTTGTGGGTCAGCCTAGAGGATCAGGTTCTAGGCAGTCTTCTCAGAACTTCATCTCAGTAAATGGATGAGGCCAGACTGGAATTTGTTTCCTCTCCTGCAGTCTGGAAGATGAGGAATCAGCAAATCACCCTTACTTACTGACAGCTTCACAACCCAGATCACTTAGGATTCACACACACACACACACACACACACACACACAAAACACACACACATATCATTTTTTAGGAACTTATTCTCTCCCTTCTTTCATTTTCATATTGCCCTTTTCTTATTTTAAAATGGAGGTAATATAGTGAAATATTCACTATCAAAAATTAAAAATGAACACCAATTTGTTTTTGTTCTTAAGTTTGACCTCTTAGTGTAAGCTCTTGTCATTCCTCCCACCCAACCTCATCACACACACATTGCTCTGTAGATGGTGCTATTGCTTCACAGAGGCAGTCAGCTGCCTTGTTGCCTAGAAAGGGGACTCTGGTTCCTTTGAATTACTGGAACTCTGGCACAAGGTTGGTCTGAGTTGCATCTTTTTCAGTTTGGTATGTGGCTAGATGTTGACATGTTGCCTTAACTGTCTAAGACCTACAGGTGAACAGCCTTAGAGCTGATTTGTTATAGGGATTCTTCTGATTTGACAATTGTTGGGAATCTCTTTGATGGCCCAGAACGAGTCTGAGTTTCCTCACTATAGAACTCCAGGTGTTCAGGAACTGCACTGAGCCAATGGAAAGATGAACAAGGAGAACTGGGAGAGAAAGATACTACATTATTATGCAAACCCCACAACTGCTTCTTCACCTGTCTAGATACCCCCTTTTCATCATTGTAACTTAAGAAGGATTGTATCTTCCCAACTCTTGCCTTAGGGGATTAGCCATTCTCTTTAGACTTTACTTTTAGAGGCTCATGAAAGTAGAAAAATAGAACTTGAACCTAAGCCTGAAATTCTGAGAATCTCCCTGCTTGGGAAGCCAGATAAAGTCATAGAAAAGCTCACTGGCTACTTGATTATCTTTCAAGTCTTGAAATCTTACAGAAAATATGAAAATAGGTGGAAAAAGAATTGTTCTCAGAAAACCCTGTTTTTCCTGGAGGTCCCTGCTATGAAAATAGTCAAGCCACCCTATCTACAGTCATACTTAGTCCTTTACCCAACCAATCAGATCTCTAAGTAGCTCTCTTAAGGGAAAGCCATTGTTTGCCCAACACTGTGACAGGATATGTGCTTCTAAGAAAGAAGGGCCTTTCACCTGGACATATTTTCAGCAGTTAAAGAAGTATTTGTTTAGTAGGGGCCTCTTCAGTGATGCTCAGGGGCTCAGGCTTAATCCCAGTGCAGATGTCTGGGATTGATCCTGAGCTGAAAATATGTCCAGGTGGTAGGGCACTTGCCTTGCACGCAGCTGACTCAAAATGGACCTCGGTTGGATCCCCAGTGTCCCATATGGTCCCCCAAACCAGGAACAATTTCTGAGCACATGCCTGTTGCAGACTGTTTCTCTAAACAGTGTCTTCGTGGGTTCGGAGGCCTTCCACGGGAGAGAGTGGGACACGAGTAGACCGAAGAAATGAAATATTATTGTAGAAAAATGAATTACCACATGCAATATATGGGGACTTGCATCTATGGAGACGAAGACAAATTTATTGATTCAGCTGAGTGACTTATAAAGCAAACTCTGGAATACAGAGTAATTTTCTTGGGGGATCAAAAAGATGGGAGCTGGTTGGAGGAGCACAATGGAAAAGGCTAGCCAAAATCTACATATTAAAGAACCATATACTGAGGGTGAAAAGGAGTTTGTTGTGGGTTGATTTCTGTTTTGGGTAATGAAGAGGGAGCTAGGTATTTTTAAGGGAAGTGGGAAATTCCTTGAGTAAGCAGAATAGTAATTATCATGGAAGAGAGAAAATGTTTTAGAGTTTTGGGGAAAAACTGAGAATTGCTTTCATCCTGAGCTGAGTTTTGGGAAAACAAGATCTTGGCACCAGGGTGGCGCAGATCAGAGAGAACTCGTCAGTGAAAGAACTTTTGGTGGGATTTTGATACTGTCCTCCTTTGTTAGAAGGAGAACTACTGAGACCTGATTTCTAATGGTCAAAAATGAAGAGATATATAGTCATAACCACGTAGAATTAATGCCAAACACTCCATGCAAAAGGGTCAACTTATTGACTTCTCTTAGGCAGGCCTTTTTGGCAAAATTCCTATTTTTCAGGATTGCACTGCACCTAGAAGGCTTGATGAGTGCTTCTGGTTTTGTGCCCTCCTGAGTGGGCATGGCATCATTGGGTGTGAGCCCCCCACCCCCAAAAAAGACACAATAGTGTAGCTTGGAAGAGAGGTTTTCATATCTTAAAACACAAAATGAAGTCATACATTAAAGATGAGTAATGAAAAGCAGAGATTTGGATTTCAAAACCCTGGAATAGAAATTCCTATACTATCTCCCGAGTACCTCAATCAAAATTGCTCTTTAGAGGGTTCTTTTGCATATCTTAAGTTCATACATATTTTCTAATGGTACATAGAAGACTTAGGATATACTTTGGTGAAAAGTAATAATCTGTGTGCTGTCCCCTTTCTTTTTGAGCTTATCTCTCTGGCTATGTTGCATACTGACTAGTCTTCAACTATAAACTTTGATTGCAAAATGTAGCCTCTGAATTGAGAAGGTGGTGGAAACTAATGCCCATCAGGGTTTCATTCAACTGACTGATAGAGAACAATAGTCATGCCTTGTGGGCTCATACAGATGACATGATAAAGAAAATCAAGATACAATAAAGTAGATGCTAAAATAGATAGAAAATAATTCAAAAATTCCAAACTAAAAGCTCTCTATTTTCTTTTTTTAATTGAATATTTTAATTGATTATTAATTTGCACAGTTCTTTTTTCTTCAGTTCTTCACTTTTTTGTATTTAGAAAACAATCAGTATTTTTTTATAAAATCATTATTTTTATTGTGATAAAAATCAGTTGAACTAACTAGAGCCTGGGCCCTGGATAAACTCCTCTCTCCTCTGTTGGTACTAGCTCAGTGGAATTCTGTCTAACGCCCTCCATGTAATAACACCCCTCTAATTGGTTTAGGAGGAGGTATCTTTGTTTGAGGTATATACAGGATGGGCTGAGAGGTAGCATTTGCTATCAGGTTTTGTTTGGGCTCCCTTTCCAGTGGGATGGGCCCAGGAGGGGCTGAAGTGGTAATGTTTTTAATCAAATAAATAAGTAACTTTTGTTCTTTCTAAGCAAAAGCTGTAGATAGATGTTCCAACAGAACATTATCCCTACTATCATGTAAAATAATATATCCTTGATTTGAAAGTTAATTTATTTTCATTCAACAACCAAGTATGAACAAGAATTTGATCCACAATGTTTTAAATTACTAGATTCATATTTTTAAAATCTTGGTGGGACAACACCAAGAAGGTTCTGGAACTACTCCCTATTCAGTGCTAAATGTTGTTTGTCTTAGTGTGTGGAGCACCATGTAGTGACAGAGTGCAAATCTAGTTTCCTATAAATCATGCACTCAGCTTATTGAGACAGCTAGCTAGTCCACTAAATTGGCTTTATATCATTTTATTTCATGTCCATTAGCTTTATTATTGTTTTCATATCATCATCATTTTTATTGTTATTATTTGGTTTGGAATCACACCTGGAGGTGCTCAGGGCATGATGCTCTAGGATCACTCCTGACAAGCTTAGAGGACTATATGGATGCTGGGATTTGGCAGAGCCTAAATCACAACCCCAAGAGAAAAGTGGTTTAACACATACAAGGCAAGTGTCCTATCTCCTGTACTGTTTCCCTGATCCCTAAGTCTATAAATTCTATCTTGTATGGTTTACCTTTACTGAAGTCATCAAATGATCTCTTCATTTCAGATTCTCTATTTTTAATGTCTAGAATTTTCTTACAAACTCTGATTTCTGTTGTAACTCTTTTGTACAAATGTTCCTTTTCTTTCATAGTAGCTAATTAAGTCTTGTCTGCTAACTACTGCTGTGACTGTCCCACTAAACTTTGTATCTACCTATTAACTAATTACCTTATCTAATGGCTCTTTAATTTGATTTTCCCATTTTTTTCTTAGTGCTGGAGAACGAACCAGGAACTTACATATGTGACACATGCTCTACTGGCCCTCATGTTCCATTCCTGGTCCTCATGTTTCTTTGTGTGTGTATGTGTATGTGACTGAGGAAGCCATTTTTATGATATATAAATGAAATATGAAACATGATATAAGAACAATTATAATTCTGAGTAAATATGATCATTCATTCTAAAGAATGAAATATTCTGTTGCAGAATTACAATTTCAGCAATTACAAAAGTATATATTTATGAAATAAGCATGGGGAAATGTGGTGAAAATTTTTTAAATATATAAATCTTTATTTAAGCAGCATGATTACAAGCAAGATCGTAGTTGGGTTTCAGTCATAAACAGAATACCCCCCTTTCACCAGTGCAACATTCCCACCACCAATGCCCCCCTCCTCTCCCACTCCAGCCTGTATTCATGACAGGCATTCTACTTCTCTCATTTTTTAAGATTGCCATGCTAGCTGTTAGTGTAGTTATTTCCCTAACAACATTATTGTGGTGAGTTTCAAATGGTGAGCCAGTCATTCTGGCCCTTCATGTTTCTTTTTGGATGTATCACTTCATTTTCTACTTTTGTAGTAAGTTGATTTCTCTTCTATGTCCTATACCATTGATCTCTTTTGAAGTCTGTGAATCCACCACTTTAGGATTGTTAGTGTTTGTTAATTGTTAGTGTTTCAGATTCTCTTCTATAGCTGTTATTATGTGGTCATGTCCAAAGGGGGTTTTCTGGTGATATTTTTGATGTTAGACTATTTAAACCTTTAAAAGCAATCTAGGAAACTATAAGTTCTTCCTATGCATATTGCTTTTTGTAAAAAGGTCACACTTCAAGAATAGTGGTCTGAAGAAATTAAATGTTTCTATTATAGCCACTGTATGGAAATATTAAATGATGGATTCTAAGAATTTATCTTTTACCTAGGTATCCCACAACAGATGAATGGGTAAAGGAGTTATGGTATATATAGTCAGTGGAATACAACTCAATTGTTTAAAAGGTGAGACCTTGTCTTCTGGAACAACTCAGAACAACCATGAGACAATTTTGCTAAGAAAAACAAGTCAGAGGTGAAAGACAATAAACACATGGTCCTACTCATATTTTCCTATTTGGAATATGAATAAACAAAACAAGTAAACTAACAAAAAAACAAAAATAAACCCCTAGACTAAGACAAAAAGGAAAAGGAGGGATAAGTAGAAAGGGGATCATTCTGATAATAGGAACAGTTCTAGAAATATGATGGTGAGAATGGTTGAGTACAAACACATATTGAGGTATGATGCTGACTCCAAAACTTATATCTTATCATAAACTAATTGTAAATCAATAAAAATGTTATTTAATTACCAGGGATGTCACTCAAGTGATAAAACATATGCCTTGAATGTTTGACAAGGTCTCAGCACTATGCACCCTCCTGACCCACCCAGCAATGCAGGTTGTGGCCCTATATTCCATGCCCCACCTTCCTCCACACAAACACATAACTTATATAAAATGAATTGTTCTTGCTTGATAGGTTCTTCAAAATGCTATCTGAATTATATTACTCTGTATAAAAATAAACTTATTCATGCCTTCATGCCTTTCAGTGAGATTATTATTACCAGTGTTAAAAATAATATTTTACCATTTTCAAAAAGGTAAGAAAATTTTCTAGAGTGTTCAAAATATTTTAAAGGTTCTTTTTTAAAATGGTTATTTGCAGAGAATCTATTTTCTTCTCTGACTTATCAATTTTATTTTTCAGTTACAATGGACATTTATTATTTAATTTCTTCAGAGCCATATTAGCTACACAAATATTACAGACTAATAGTATTGACTAATAAAATATATTACATAATCATGAACTGCATTTTTGTTCTCTGAGAAGAAAGTGAATCACATGTTTTTTCTACTTATATAACATCGAACAATTCCTGAGACTCATTTTATTCTAGAGTAAAAGAGGAGATGTAATTAATATTTTAAGACAATAAATTCCTAGTCTCACATTTGTAAATATGCTCATTTTCTTTTATTTTAATCTTATTTGAGGGAGACTTTCCTATTTGAAATCATTCTGAAAATATTAGATTTTCACTGTATTGACACTTATTTACTTCTCTAGGGATCACCCAGATCTAAAAGTGTTCTTTCAAACTTGCAGGAGAAGAAAGTTCCAGTTTAAATTGAAAAGTATAATCTTTTTGCATACCTGCAATAATATTAACATGCTTTATCTTGTTAGTAACTTGTCACCAGTCCTGAAAAAAAAAGAGGCAAAAGGTTCCATGTGTGGTATCATTATGTTCAAGAAAAGGACAAATCAAGTTTCAGCCTTTACATAGTTGAATTATCCATATTCAAACAAAAAAGAAATGAAAAAGAGACTTACCTCACTTTCTGATAAAATTACCACTGAAGTCAATGTGATGAATAAACTCTGAAGAAGCACCACTGTGGAAGATTAGGATATGCACAAAACTGGGTTAGCAAGTTTATTAACTTTTAAGCTTCAGTTAGAAATTAGTTTAGCAAATTGACTATAAGATTTTGGGATTTTTTTTTACATGTAAAATAGGAGTGATAATATTTCTACCCTGAACTGAAACAGAACTTTAAGCAACTACTACTCTTCCTTAAATTCATTTTACTTACAATTTAGTCATGTATAGACCCTTAAGTCAAACAAAACAGGAGTTTGAGTTTTGGAAATGCCTCATCTGTTCTGATTCCTGACATGTTCACATGATCCAGAGAACAAAGAATGAGAGGAAGGAGAGGATTCCACCTTGCCTTGGGCATGGTTGAGGAAAAAAGTCCATGGGTACTGCTGGAGGAAATAGAAAGTTTTGGAGATTTTAGAATAGAAGATGCTGAGCAAACTCTTCCAATCTGTGGAAGAGTGGCACAAAACATTTGGCAACTATTTTGGTGATTGTCAAATTGAGAAACTGCTAGCTTAAAGTATTGGTTCACAACAGAACAGAAGAGATACCATCAATTTATGAGCTACTGACTGAGAGCTGCCAAAATGATGCCTTTCCACTCTGGCTTCTATTGGCAGTTTCTTTTAACTGACAGAATCGAATAGATGTAAGATGCCCAGCAGTAGGGGTGAGTAAGAACATAGGACTCTTCTCTTTCTCTTAAAAATAGAAATGCTAAACAAATGGAAAGGATTCTCTTTCCTGCTGACACTTCGCTTTCTTGAGTGGCATCACTCACTTATCATAGCTAAAATCCTAGATGGATCTTTCATACTGTTACTGACAGAAACTCAGTCTATTGATGGGTCAACAGAGGTATAATTCCTCCAAATGGTTG
>PVKC010011809.1:0-15162 GCA_004027635.1 Crocidura indochinensis | reverse complement strand
TCTCTCTACCCAGCACCAGCACTTGCAAGCCAACCCTTCCCTCCCTGAGATAAGCAGGTGGACTGATAGGTATATCTCAGCAGAGCAGAGGAAACCTGGGAATAATGGCTGCTGCTCAGTGTTATTGAGCCAGACAAGTATGCTTAGATTTGATCTTGTCTTCAGTAAGTCACCATTCATGGAAGGCTCAGCTTCATTTTTCTCTTCCTTTGCTCCTACTCCACCTGCTTTTTTTTGAGGTGTGGGGGAGTGGTCACCCCCAGTAGTCTGGGGTCTTGAGGAGGGGGCACTATCCCTGGCATGCATAGGGACCATGTGATATTGGGAATCAAACGTGAGGCTCCCAGGTTGCTTGCAAAGCACATACTCCAGCTCCTATTGAATCATTGGAATTTCAATTCCCTCATTAAAAGAGAAGAGGGACCATTTCTCCTCAACCACTTTTTTTTTTTTTTGGGTTTTGGGTCACACCCAGTGACGCTCAGGGGTTACTCCTGGCTATGCGCTCAGAAGTCGCTCCTGGCAGGCACGGGGGACCATATGGGAACCGGGGGATCGAACCGTGGTCCGTCCTAGGCTAGCACAGGCAAGGCAGCAGGCACCTTACCTCCAGCGCCACCGCCCGGCTCCCACCTCAACCACTTTTTAAAGCATATAGGTAGGGCCGGGTGGTGGCGCTGGAGGTAAGGTGCCTGCGCTAGCCTAGGACGGACCACAGTTCGATCCCCCGGTTTCCCATATGGTCCCCCAAGCCAGGAGTGACTTCTGAGCGCATAGCTAGGGATAACCCCTGAGCGTCACTGGATGTGGCCCAAAAACCAAAAACCAAAAAAAAAAGCATATAGGTAAAATGGCCCTATATGGAGTCCATCACTGAAAATCACTCAGTCAGTCCCTGTTCCAGTCTCCATTTCCTGCCCTTGCTGTTATGACCACCCAAGGGACCATGCCCAAAATCCATTCCTGGCCTTCCTGAGTGTTCTATCTTGCTGTCAGCTGTTACTAAAAACAAGGGAGAATTTTCAACATGGGGGGAATCACATGGCGTTTCCCAGGATCCTTTGCATGGAACAAGTAGTACTATTTCACAAAGTTCCAGCTGAGAGTTCACCTCAGCTTTTGGCGAATTCCAGCAGGCAAAATCCACTAAGCATTGCTATGGAAACCGATCTGTTATCCTCTGCTGTGTTATTTGTTTTCTGGTTAAGCTGCAATAGTGGTGTGGGGGAAGGGTGGTGAATGAGGGACCTGAGAATTAAACTCCATATGGGATTTAGATGTCCACGGACACGAGAGGATCCAGGGGAACTCCCTGCTTCTTCCTAGGTCTCACCTTTCCTGACTCTAAGGCAGCTCAGCCACCATGGCCTAATGATGGTTTATGTGTGGTCACAATCCAAGTTCTACTTGTACTGAGACCAACTGCCAGACCAACTGTTCATTGACCTCAGTGGTGCCCTTGTACTCTCCAATGTGAGAACTACAGATGTGGGCTATCAAGGTCACCTGCCATCACCCAAACACAAAGCAGGTGACAGGGACACAAGTCTAGTAAGAGCAAGGATGAGGGATGCTTCAAGTGCCTCTTTTTCCTCAGGCCCCTTCCACACTCAGCTGTTCTGCAGGTCCCATCTACCCAGAGCTCAGCTTTCTAGAGCCCTCCCTAATTGGGGTTGAATAGTCATTCCCTCTATCTCAGGGGTTTATTTGGTGTCTTTTGCTTTCTTTACTTCCACGTATTAATTTGGAGTTGGAGGAGCTCTACTGCTTATCAGACGTGCAATCTTGGGCAAATGACTTTGTCACTCTGGGGCTTCTTATTTACCTTCTCATTGGTAAAATAGGGAAATAAATTTTTTTTCGATCTTAATCAAATGGTGAAAAAAATCAAATGATAAAAACCTAGGATACCAAGTTCTGTTGCCTAGATGAGACTGTCTACAAATTACAACAGTAGCTAATACTCTGAGCAGTCGTATACCTACCTGGGTCTCTAGGATTAAATCAAGTCCTCAGAGGCCTCTCAGAAACACAACTTAGGACATAGCTAAACTTCCAGAAGGGCTTATGGGGTTTAGGAAACAATTCTGATCATCTCCATCTAAAATATGGCAACCTGCTGAGAGGGGATGTTTCTAAGGTTATGAATATCATTCGATGTGTTATATTCTGACTAGAATAGTTTTCTATCACCCAGGTTATATATTACTTTCATAAAGATAAAAATATATTAAAATTTATGGTATAATATATAGAGTCCTTTCAAAAACCCATTCTTCATCTGATACTTCAAAATTGTTCAGATGAGGGCCAGAGCAGTGGTGCAAGTGGTAGGGTATTTACCTTACACATGCTAATCTAGGACGAACCACAGTCCGATCCCCCGGCGTCCCATATGGTCTCCCAAGCTAGGAGTGATTTCTGAGTACATAGCTAGGAGTAACCCCTGAATGTCACTGGGTGTGGCCCAAAAATCACAGATGATGAGGTCTCACCAGATGGTCAAATACCAGACTTTGCTGGCCTGTGAATGCATGATCCCATAACTTCCCCAGAACTTCTGACTTTCCACAGCATCCAGAGTTGCTCCAGACCTGATAGGAAGCAGGATGTTTGGAAAGAAGAGGGGTGAGCTGCACACTCAGAAATGACAGAGCCTAGGTTGAATAAAAAATACTTTGGTTTTGAGCTCAGGTATCCTTGCCTCACTGAATTTACCTTCAGAAAGAACTATGACCCCAAAGATACTTCACAGGGTGGTGGCATTGCCAGAGCTGGAGTCAGAAGGTGGGCCTGGTCTCCTCCTCCTACAATTCATGCTGAGGGCAACCTTCTGGACCATCCATTCCCTGGCACTGAGCTTGGGTATCTTCACCCATTGCAAGATGCTGCTCCCCTCAAAAAAGTTAGGGTAAGGGTGGGGAATGAGTGCATGGAAACCTTTCATGTGTCAGAAAAGTCTATATGAGTGAACAGTATGTATTATGTCCAGAGGAACCCACTTTATTATGTTGGGAGAAACCCATTCTTTGTCTTTCTTGATATCTATAGCAAGGGACTGTAAGTTCTGGCTGTAGGGATGTGCCTTCACCTTCTACTGTGTGGACTGAGCCAAATTTTTTTTATGTCTTTGTACCCATCCTGCTAGTACATTCTAAGAAAATACCATGAGGTATTGTCCAGTCAATGAAGGAGAAGGAGCAAACGCGAACAAGACAGTTTGTTTTCTTTGTGTGTGGAGGCCAGAGATGAAACCCAGGTCTCCTGCAGGCTAGACTTGTGACTTTCACTACTGAGTCACATCCCTAGCAATTGTCTTTCTACCTTTTTCATCTTTTTCTACCTTCCCCCCTCTTTTTTTTTGTTTTTCAATGGCAAACTTTTTTTTTTTTTTTTTTTGGTTTTTGGGTCACACCGGCAGTGCTCAGGGTTACTCCTGGCTCCATGCTCAGAAATTGCTCCTGGCAGGCACGGAGGACCATATGGGGCACCAGGATTCGAACCGATGACCTTTTGCATGAAAGGCAAATGCCCTACCTCCATGCTGCTATCTCTCGGGCCCCTCAATGGCAAACTTTAAAACAATGTAGTTAAACTGAATATTGACTTTTTAAAAACTTGAAAGCCATTTTCTGAAACATAAGCTAGGCTATTTTTATAGTGATCTTTGTGGAACTTAATAAGATTATCTTCCCCAATAATCTCACTGATCTGTGGGTTATAAGGCAAATAAAAGACAGTGTGGGGAGGATATCCAGAGACAACAGAGATAAGATTAGGAGGACCAGTCTAAGGTAGGAAGATTGCCACAAGAGCAGAGAGAGGAGTTATAGTACGGAAGTGTCTAATATGAAAGGGACATTAATAACACCCCTTCATTAACAGCAGTACAAACAATGTCAAAAAAGGAGAGCGAAGTCAAGGAGGGTGGGTGGAAGGGAAGAGGGCATCAGGGAGGGTGAAAGGAAAACTGTTGACTTGGGTTTCAGGAAATGAGCACTGGAGGTTGTAATACACTGTATGACTGTAACTCAATCATGAAAAACTATCTGTGAAAAAAAGTAGTATGAACTATCTTGTAACCATGAAGTTTAACTAAAAAAATGAGGCTCTTTCCTCAACAATGAGTAGCTTGTATTGCTAAGGAATTCCTGCTCTCTTAAACATTTCCTGAACTCTTACTACCTCCCAGGAACTCTACTCTTCTTTCTGTGTTCTTATTTTCCATTATGACAGCTGGTATGTTCGAGATCCCAGTTTGCATAGCCTCAAGAAGCTTAATATCCAGGTTCAATTGAAATCTAAGTAGTGGAGCAAGATTTGAAACCGAAGTCTGGCTCTCCTCAGAATCAATGTTCCTAAATTTGCAAGGGTTAGGTATGGATGTGGATTATGGATATTAATGACCTTAGGCAAGCTTCTCCTCTCTGATTCTTGGATTTCTCAATAAAAATTTGGGGGCTTGGGGGCCAGGCGGTGGTGCTGGAGGTAAGGTGCTTGCCTTGCCTGCACTAACCTAGGACGGACCGCGGTTTGATCCCCGGGTTCCCCATATGGTCCCCTGTGCCTGCCAGGAGTGACTTCTGAGCGAATAGCCAGGAGTAACCCCTGAGTGTCACTGGGTGTGGCCCAAAAACCAAAAAAAAAAAAAAATTGGGGGTTTGATACTTCTAGTGGGTACAAGAGACACTGCAAACTTCTGTGAGCCAGGACAGAAATGAAATGAGGTGTGAGGTGTTCCTGTGCCTTAGGAGAGGCTTTTGAATATTGTGAGCCTAAGGTGATTTAACAGTCATTTCAGAAAGTCTACTGACCCTAAACTGCCCCTACCACCTGTTCTACCAAACTAAACTGCCTTCCCTATCAACACACTCTATCTCCCTCCAGCTTGACCTTTGCTCTCTTGTTTCCTGTGTCACCCTTTCTTCCCATCCTTTCCCTCTTCCAAGAGAACTCTGCTGATCCCGCAGCTCACCAACTATTTGCCCCCCACACACAACTACTTCTGGTCATCACTCAAATCCTGTTGTGTCATGAAAGTCCCTCAGTGAGGGGATGGAATCTTCCTTTAAGAGGAAGCCTGGCTCCTGATCTCCATGATTGGCTTAGTTCTCCATCTGACTCTCACAGCCGCAGAGGCCAGGAAGGTTGCCTGGAGAGGCTGGAAATGCCATGTTGCCGTGGTAACAGCAGCCAAGGTTTGAGATGCTTTCCCTCTGGCGAACTGGCCTGGAAACGGCACACTGGGACACTGGGGGCATCTTTCTGGAAAAACCATACAATTTCCATTAGAGGACAAGAAACTGCCACATGAGTACTGAGCTTTAGCTCCTGTAAACATGCTCGTGGGCCAGGCCACTCGTCCCCCTGCCAGCCCTGGCTCAGTGAACCAAGGCTCACTCAGGGACTGATATGGCTTTTGACAGGCTCAGCTAACAATGCAGGCCCTCTCCCCACTCCAGCCCCCAAATTACCACTTCTCTTGTTTGACACTGCCAACCAGGGATCTGCCTGCGTGGACCCTGGCAATTAACACAGCACCCACATTTGTTGGTGAATTAAGAGCCACTGATTAGTCTAATTCCACACCATTTCATAGGCAGTGAGTGTCATGCCTGATTTTGGCTTTTCCAAAGGGTAGCCCAGAGGGTGGTTTGAGTTTGAAACAGAGGCAAAGGGCCTGGTCGAGCCCAATTGGGAACCAGAGCAAGGACATAGGGCCTCGTACCTAGGGATAGGACTGGGGACCACATTTCTGGACTAGGGTGGTGGCTCTTTTTGAGTCAGTTCTCCCCACTGACCCCTGCTAGGAATGTGTAACCACAGGTTCAGGAAGCCCTAAACTGAGGGTACCTGAGGGAAGATAGCTAAGCTAACTTCTAGCTGGTAGGGCAGAATCCTCATACTATTCCTAGATTCTCTTGCCTAAAAGTCTAAACCCAAGTTACTATCTGTTTGGAGTCCTTGGGAATTGAAATGGCCATAGATGATTAATTATACTTGTGATTCTTTCCATGAGATGCTCTCTACTGCGGGGAGAACCTAAATGGTATTTCCAGAGTTGTACAGGGCCCTAGATCCCTGCTCTGACCTAGCAATGGTCAACTTCATAGCACCATGTTTCTACTACTTCCTGCCAGTCTGCTTGTACTTGGTGCAAAGTGGTTGTGGCCACATGGGGCTGGCTCAGTGAACACGTGTCCACAGATATTGGGAACTTCTAGATTTGTTTAAGGACATTTACAGGCAGTGAGACCTGGCAGAACAGGCCCTGATTGTCAGATTTTCTCCATTCAAACTCTTGCTTACTGAAAACAAGGACTGAACCAGATCTTTCCAGTCACTCATGAAGTATTTATTGAGCTTGGTAGATGCCATTAGGGATGTAGAATGATCTGCATTCAAAGATTATATAGACTAGGGAGCTACAGAAACTTCCTGGTAGAAAAGAAAAAGCTTGGGAAAAGGAAAAGAAGGACATTTCAAGTAGGAAGAACAGCTCAAAAACAGAGCTTATTGGGCAGGTAAATGCAGCCCGTAAGAGCTAATAATGGTGTTTGGTTTGTTGGGGAAAAGGAAGAGCAAAAAATAGGAGAAAATAAATTTGGGATGATGGGGGAGCTGTGCACATCATTGCAGATGACTCAGAAAATAATATCCCTGAAATGCCTGACTAAGGATTTTTGGACTCTGTTCAGCAGCCAACTGAACTCACTAGGACAAGGAGTTCAGCAGGATTGGAGCTGTGCTTCAGAGGCAAAATCTGGAGAATGACCGTTATCACCACTGCTGGTTCTGTCACTGGCATGCTAGAACATATTAAGGGACACCAGACCAGCTGCTCATTTCCCTAAGCACTTTTGTCTGTCTGAGATGGCCCTAGGGGCTCATCTGGAGGAAGAGGCAAGGCCTGGGCCAAAGAACATGCAAAGTTGGACTGCCCTGGAGACGGGGGACTTCCTGAGGAGGCCCTACCAGACAGCAAGCACAGGCAGGCATCTGCAGAGCTCTAGGAACTGAGGGGCAAGCAGAGTGAACAGCCTGATCTGGGCACTGGAAGGATGGAGGCTGCATCCAGGATTAGTGAGCCTCAGGTTCAGAGATTTGGTGAAAGAACCTAGAATCAAACCTAAGGGTATAATAAAAAATTTTCCCTCTTTTGCCAAGTTCAGGAAAACACTGAGGCGGGGGTGTGGGGCAGACAGCATAAGAGAAGGGCAGTAACATCAGGAAGACTGACTCATACTCTGTGCTGGTCCTACTGAGAACCTGCTAGTTGGAGCTGGTAGGACAGGACTTGGTGAGGGGAACTTCTGATCTTAATTTCTCTGTGTAGTTCTTTCTTGCCTGGTTTACATATGGCTGGCTTTATAGATAGGGAGGAAGCTGTAAATTAGCTCCTGTTTTTCTTCCTGTAGGCATCATTCAAACCACCTCCCTCCCAGAAGAAACTTGGGTCCTCAGGTGAAATGCTCCACAGCAGACAGGGACCATTTTCCCCACTCCTGCCTGGCTCTCCAGAGTCGCTCTAAGAAATTAGGAACTTCTGCTCATCTCTCTTGGGTTTCTTGGTCAGTTCAAACACTAGTCTAAACTTCAATGCTCAGCTTGAGTCCTTCTGTCTCTTGAAAGAAAGTCTACAACTATCCCTCTTTCACTGAGAATAGCATTCAGAATGGAAGCTCTGGCGCAGGGCACCATTGCTATCCCCCCAAATAAAGTGCCTGCCCAAGTAGAGGAAGGGCAAGGACCAAGATAACCCAAGTCTAGAAAATACTCCCATGAAATCCAGAGAGCTGAGGTTTAGGTTTTGTCCAGCCTTGCCAGACTGTGAGACAGGACTGTTTGTGGAGACAAAGACTTCTCCATCCTTCTCTCCCTTTTAGCACCTAGCACAAAGGCCCAATTTACAGGGAACTCAGGGAAAAGAATCCTCAGTGACCCAAAGGCTGGGGAAAACAACAGGTCCTGAGTAAAAGCAAGACACAGGTGAAGAACGGGAAACATCCGCCTCCCAGCAATTCTCAGCTGTTCTGGGATGCAAGCCAACTCCAGCTACTAGCTTGGGGTGGGAATAGAGAGGATGCATTCAAAGGGACATTTATTCATCCGAAAGAGATTTCTAATTCCGATGCCAGTGTCCTAGCCTGCAGCTTCCAGGGAGAGGAGCTTTGAAAGAGGCTGGCAGAAGGGGTTATGCTGAGGTCAGCCTCCAGCCTAAGGGCACTGGAAATGGTGGGAGCAGCCTCTGGGGAGTTTTCTTTCAAAGTTGAATCTTGTGATGTTTCTTAGAAGGGCCAAGAACTCTGCAAGATCACCTCATCTGACTCCCCCAAAGTTTTATAGCCAGGGAGCTAGTTACCCATACATCTGGGTCACAATCAGGCTGCGGTTTTCTTAGGGCTCTTTGTGAAGAAATTTTCCATAACAGGATCCTGCATAGGTTGAGAAGGAACTCCACTTCTGGTAAAGTATTACATATGTAACCCTATCAGCACCAATTCTGTAAACCAGAGTGAAATAGAAATATAAAAACAAACAAACAAATAATGCCTCTTATAGGGAAAGACTGGTGAATGGAAGACAAATGGGGATAGGGAGGGCATTGGTGGAGGGAGGTTAACAGTGAGTGATAAGGGATTAGAGTTAAAACACTGTATGCCCTGGGGCCCAAAAGATAGCACAGAGGTAAGACTTTTGCCTTGCAAGCAGCTGACCCTTCTCCCCACCCCAAGGATGTTGGTTTGAATCCCAGCATCCCATGTGGTCCCCTGTGCCTATCAGGAGCGATTTCTGAGCACAGAGCCAGGAGTAACCACTGAGCACCACTGGGTGTGACCCAAAAACCAAAAACCAAATCAAACCAAACCAAACCAAAACAAAACAAAAACCCACTGTATGCCTGGAACCCAATCATAATAACTTTGTAATTTCATAGTGACTAAATTTAAATAAAATAAAATTTCAAATTGATCAAAACTCAAAGAGGAGTCTCCTTAACTCCCCCACCCTGAAAGATAGTATAGCAGGTAGGGCACTTGCCTTGCACACAGCCAACCCGGTTCAGTCCTGGCATCCCACTTAGTTACCAGAGTCCATGCTAGAAATAATCCCTGAAAGCAGCGCCAGGAAGAAGCCCCGAGGACCATCAGTGTGGCCTCCAAAACAAAAACCATCCCTCACACACAAACCTACAATGAACCCTTCCCTCCTGCCCCCTACCATCCATTGAGGTTAAAGTAGCATAGTGGTAATAGAGGGTTAAAGAAAGCACTCAATGAGTTTAAACTGTGACTCCAAGAGCTGCTGTCTGAGATCACTTGCCTGAACTCAAACATCAAGAGAAAGGTGGTGCTGCAACCCCTACACTCACATGCCAGGTTCCAAAGCCCACCAGTCCGAAGGAGAGGACGCAAACAGGACAGATGCACCTGAAGGTCAGAGGAAGGATCCCTTAGAGACACTTCTCAGGTGAGTTCCTTCTTGGCCTCACCTATGCTGGAGACACAAAGAGGAACCGAAGTCTGGGTAAGGGATACTATATGAGCAGTTATCGAGGCAGAGGGAGATACAAATATAGCTCTTCAAAATTTTCAAGTAAGAATGAGATTGGGGAATAACACAAGAAAGGACTGGCAGGGGAGTGCCCAAACCATCGCCCACTCTGTGCTAGCAGAGCCCCGCATGAGGCCTCACAAGTACACATATGAGAATTGCACATTCTCATGGAGAATTGCTGAGTCAACACACAGATAACAGCATCTTAGTCCCACAGAGAATCCAGCTACAGCTCTGGTCCTTGCTGAAAAAGGGTCTGTCACCCTGGTGGGATGGGAATGGGGGGAATATGGCACCCCTTCTCTCTTTAAGGGTACGGGAAGTGGATGACAGGCACAGAAATGCTGACACAGAGAGGGACAAAGCTTTCAGCCTCAACCAGCTTCTCCATGGCAACGAGTTGATAGAAAACTACACAGGAGATGGAGAAGCAGTTTCAAAATAGACACACAAAATACTCTTCGTTGCAAATCATGCAGCTCCTGTATTTCCACACCAGAGGAGGAGGTAGGAACAACCATGAAAGAAACCACCACCTCCTTCCAACCTGCCTGTTTCCCCTCCAAGGACACAGAGCATCCAAGCAGTCTCTCTGGCTTTGCCCGGCATCACATTGGACTAGGAAGGGTAAAAGTTCAGCCAGGGGTGAGCAAACAGGCACCACAGCTGAATTCCTGTGGCCTCTGGACAGTGGGGCTGCTGCACAGAAAGCAAGGGGAGCAGGCAAGGACCCCTTTCCTCTGGCCTCACGCTGTCCAAACCCCACTTCATCCTTCAGGGCTCAGCTGTATTTGCCTTCATCTCCCCTGGAAGACTTCATTGCATCTGCCACTATAAATCCAAAGCCCTGTTTACCTTTCAGTATAAAACTTTCCATTCTACTTAGGCTTACAGAAATAGACAGACACTCAGCTTTGTATTATACCTCTGCTTACTTATTCTGCACCCCTCCCAATCTCACACAATAGATAGGGAACAGGGCCTAAGGAAATAAAGCCTCAATAATAAGTGTTCTGAATTGAATCAATAGCATGAGAAAACATTTTACTTTCAGGAGCTACAGACCAGTCTCTGCCCCCAAATCTCCATCTAATAGGTAATCACTTCCTTCCAAATCCTTGGGGGCTTGGGAAGACAGTGTCACCCTTGTCCTAGGCTGCAATCCTACCTGATGGAACATCTGCCACCCCTGGCTCTCATTTCTGTCTGATAGTCTTATAGGTAGGTATCACTGTGCCACAAGCAAGAGAGATTAAGGAGTCTTTTTTTTTTTTGGGGGGGGGGGTCACACCCGGCAGTGCTCAGGGGTTACTCCTGGCTCCATGCTCAGAAATTGCTCCTGGCAGGCACGGGGGACCATATGGGGCACCGGGATTTGAACCGATGACCTTTAGCATGAAAGGCAAACGCCTTACCTCCATGCTATCTCCCGGCCCCCAAGGAGTCTTTTCTATATGGCCTCCTGTCTGTGGGAAGGGAAGTAAGTAATTTCATCCATCTACTTTATCCTTGCATGCAAAGGAGGAACAATCCATTTCCCATCCTATGTCTGCCTCCCTTGTGAGGCTCATGAAAAGAACAGAGAACATAAATCATGAAGATGTTCTAAACAGTTATGAAGCTGCAAAGTGGTATGTATGCAAAGGTGGAGAATAGCTTCCAGATCTTCTTATCAGAGTCCAGCTAGAAGCTGGACTCAAAAAGTGACCTGCTCAAAAGTATAGGTGGAGAGTGGCAGATAGGGTCATGGTCTCCTCATCCTTAGCCTGAGCTCTTTTACCTATCTTTATGCTGACTTAAGGGCAGTACCTAGGCATTTTCCAACTTTGGCAGATGCAATTCCACATTCCATTAAAACACAAAGCATTTGGATCACCTGTAGAGGATAAATCTCTGGAATGAAACAGAATCTCTACTTCCAGGCAGAATGCCACTGAAATACTATATAGGCCAAGAGTTAACTCTTCTTCCCTCTCTCAGTCTTTCCTTCCAGGACCTTGGTCATGGCTTTCTAAAGGGGGCCAGAAAGGCCATCATGAAGACTAAACTGTCTTCCCATGGCACAACTTGTGTCTTCTGGTTTTACCTCAGAAATAAGAATTATGGATGCAACACTGCAAATATTAGAGAACAGATTGGGAGCAAGCTGGCTAGGTTACAGAAGAAAACTGGCATGGCCTGGATGAGACTTCAATGGAAAACCACAAAGGCTACTTGAGGACTTGGCTTAGGAAGCAAGGTTAAGGTTCTTGGGGAACCTAGAGAAATGGGTCCCAGAGAAACAAGACAAAGGCATGGTCCTCACTGCTGGGATTCTAACACATTATAGGCACACACTCCGGAGACAACATTGAAGTGATTTTTGGTCACTGTGTGGTCAAAGACCATCTACTATGGCCAGATTGGGTGAGAAAAATTCTTTGAAATAAATCTAGATAGATGAACGGAGAGATGAACGGATGGATGAACCAACAGACTGATTTAATAGGATCAAGACATATTGGTCCTGTGTGTCTGGGGAATAAATGAAGGGGTTAGGTATTTTCATCTAGCTTACCTCAAAAAATCTTGCAAAGGAACTTTAAATAGTATGTTTTGCTATTCTTGTGTTTGTATATGGGCGAAGAAACCACAGAGGCTGGAATGTCAAGTGAGTAGTTGAGGAAAGGCCCAAGGGCACAGATAGACTCAGTTTCAATATAGGACAAGGAAGAATTTCTCTGAAGGATTGAGAGATAAGAATTCCTGGTCAGAACACAGTGATTTTTATTCCTCTGAGTTTTTCTCCTCCATAGAGACACAGCTAGTACCAAAAGGAGCTTGGGGATGAGTAGGCTTGTTCATTCAAGGAGAATGGTCTGCTTTTGTAAAATAGTCCTTGGGATTGCTAGTCTGCCTAAGAACTGCATCTGAATTTAGAATATTTGTCTGCAAAAATACTTCAGGATCTGATCACCTTTAAACTTAATAACTGAGTGTCGAAAAGATGAAGACTTTGCTGACTCATAAGTGGTCTTCTGCCTCATGCCAAGTCCAGGTCAACTCCAGGCTTCCATTTGTCTCTTATCGGGAAGGGGGGAGAGTTTTGCCCTGCTTAAATCCCAATCCCAAAATGCTATAAGGGCTGCTCTTTGGGCTAGCAGCCCCTTTCTGTGTCCTCAATCTGCCCTTTCCTCACCCAAGGTCTCAATACCCAGGTCTCAGCATCTCCTGAGGAAGGGGTGGGGGGTGGGACATCCTTCCCCTTGGACTTTGGCCCAAGGTTGCCTGAACTCTTTTCTCAGTTCTCATGAGTATAGCTAAGGCAGCGCAGGATTTGCAGGAGGAAGTTTACTAAATGCTAGGGGCAGTGAAAAGGAAATAATCACCAGCACCTAGGGCTGCCAAGATGAGGGTTCTGACTCTTTAATAAGCCCTCTTACCAAAGGGTTGAGACATCCATCTGCACTAGCCTTTGCTCAGCTTCCTGTCATGTGAACTTCAGCAATTTCCACTCCATCGCTATATTGCTTATTGGTGCAAAGGCTGGCTCCCAGAGCAGTACTTTCCCAACATTAAGGCACACATTAAAAAAAAATGTCTGGCACATGGAAAAAAATGGAGAAGAGAGTGTTCAGTCTAAAGTCTAGTTCCTACTAGTTTAGTCCTTAAGAGTATTCATGGTGGTGGTGGGGGGGGGGGGGGGGAGAAATAGAACAGTGGTAAGGCATTTGCCTTGCAAGCAGCTGATCCAGGACAGATGGTGGTGGTTCGAATCCCGGCATCCCATATGGTCCCCTGTGCCTGCCAGGAGTGATTTCTGAGCAGAGCCAGGAGTAACTCCTGAGCACCACTGGGAGTGGCCCAAAAACAGTAAAACAAACAAAAAAGAGTATCCATAGGGGGACACAGTCCTGATATATTGGCAGGGAAAACATATCCTGTAGTTTGATTCCATTTATGGCCCAGGTTGAGAGATCCAGAACTAACCTTGCTTCCCACCTTGGCCAACCCCTCTTCATTTCTAAGTTTTAGAGTTTGGTTTATACTACTTGCTGCTATTCTAGAAGTATCTCATACAAGGAGCTGTCTGTCCTCAGGATTGAGCGAGACACAGTGGTGTCATCTATTCTCAGAACTACCATCCACATTCTGTGGGAATTTAGTCAAGCTTCTACTCCAGAGGCGTTTCAACTGCCTTTTCTATACAACAAAAGAGCAAAGGAATGATTATTCTTCTTAGGGTAGTTATGAGAGAAAAAAATATAATATTGCATAACCAAGAAAGCATACATGCTTACTAAGCACCAATAATGTGCACAGCTCTTTATGTATCTCATTTATATTTCTCAATAATCCCATGAGATATATATTGACTCTTGACAGAGAAGCAAAGAGAAACTCCGAAAGGTTAATGATTGTTCACGGTCCTAAACCTAGTCATTTCTGTGCACAGCTGAGCTATGAACCATTATCTAGCTTGAGCCTGGAATCCATCGCCATGCCAACTACCTGTAAAAAAGAGTGCAACAAGTACTCATGCCTTAGGTCTGTCCCCACCAGCCAGACCCTCATCATTGAAGCCTTAATCTCGGCTCCTGTGACACTTTCATGTACCCTCAGCAAGGAGAGTCTACTGCTTGGCTTTGAGAGGTCAAAGGCCAAAGGGTCCTTTCTCAGGGTTTCTAGATGATTTTTCTCTAGATTATCAGATTCCATGGAGAGGAGGTGGGACCATGGTCTTAATTCAGGGGAGTAGGAGGTGGGGTTATTTCTCGCTGTTTTGAGTCACCGTGTCTGGTAGACTACAGCTGTTGTTGTCTGGGAGATGGAGAGAGATGGGCCTGTGGTAGCACACAGCCCAGTAGGTGACTCAGCACCAGCTGGCTCTGGCCCTCTGCCCCTGTGGGACATGCTTCAGAAATTCTTGGTCTGGGAAGCCAGTGCTGATGCTCAGAGCTGCTTAGTGGAGGCCTGCATCCTGAACTGGGTTCTGTGACATCTCAGTAAGTCCTTAAGCTCTTTGTGCAAGTAAGTCTTTGTGTCCTTAACTCTCAGTTACCCAGCCCAGTGAGTCCCGCCTTAATTGACACAGGTCTGTTTCCACTCCCCATTTTGGTGTCCTGGACTATGTTCTCATCCCTGCTTAGCTGACACAAAAACATGAGCTAACAATAAGACTGAGAGTTTTCTATGGGGGCAGATGCCACACTATATACTTTATCTTTTGAGGAAAAAAAGGTAAAATAAATGACACCAAGTTGACCACTTTAACCACAGTTCAATGTAGTGTGGGGTCATAAAATCAATTCGCATCTTTGTGCAACCATCACCAGCATCCATCTCTTGTTTTCCACCTTGTCGAACTCAACTCTATCCCCACTCTAACCAATACCTTCCTGTTCCCCACTTCCTCTAAGAATATAAGAAGAACTAGACAGCTCTATGTGGCTTACTTTACTTCAGTATTCTCTAGGTTCACCCACATGTATTCAAATTTTCTCTTTGAGGCTGGATAAATAGTCCATGAGATACATTTTCTGTTTTAATCCTCCTACTGGGTCTATACAAAAAATACAATATTTTTATTCATTTCACAAAAGGGAAACTAAGGAACAGAGAGAC